>LBNU01024198.1:38860-52257 GCA_014162995.1 Artemisia annua
TATATATATATATATATATATATATATATAACAAGAGGCGTTTGACCAAATTAAAGCCACATCATCATGGTAAACGCCGAGTCATCAGTTTTCGACTGCCATGTCATCGTCAATGATGACTCATCATTTTTTGACTGCCATGTCATCTTATTTTTTTTTAATTCGTATTTTAATTCAAAATTCGGATTTATTTTTCAGTAGACACTTGCAGGATTCGAACCTGGGTCTTGGCATCCACACTCAAGCATGTCAACCAGTGGAGCATGTAAGTTATTGTGATTTGATAATTGAAAACAATTATGTCATGCTTTAATAACTACTGCATTCACAAATGTAAAATAAAGCCCACTCCATTCATTATACGGTGTATACTTTTCCACAAAACCCTAATTTCGCTCATTCACACGATCTTTTTTTTACAGTATTTTTTTTCCAAAAACCCTAATATGTCATTCATCTCATTATTAATGACACGATCTTTTTTTCTTTTCTCATTTGATGTGCAGGTGGTTCGTTTTCTTTGTTGGTAATATGTATCCAGATATGTTGTTTATAATGGATTCATGTAAGGTCTTATTTCTGATTAGTTTTTTTTTTTTTTTTTTTTTTTTGCATATACTGTAAGTTCTTCTTTGTTTTGGTTTCTTTTTTGCAGGTTAGTTTGAAACCCTAATAAAAATCCATCAACCAACCATGGCGGCTGAGGTATGTATGATGTCTTCTTTGTTTTTCTGATATTAGTTTGTTGCTATGAGTTTCTAACGACAAGCATCCATGGTCTTGCTATGAGCTTCTAACTCTTTGGATCGATGTTCATCCAGTATGTTATTTTCTCTGGAATTGTAAGTTATTATGATTTTGCAGATTACCAATTGAAATAAAATATGTTATGTTATTAATTTCATGATCTTGTGTTACAGGTCGAAACTCAATACATACCTTCGTTTACAGTTATGACGATCTTGCCTATAAACTATGCAAACAATTATTAACCATAGATAATTATGAGAATCTCTGCAACAAATTATCCACCATATCTATTCCTTTTATTCATTTATCAAATAAAAACCTAATTCTCAATACCCTTATATCTTTTGATTTTTTTGTATATTTATGTAATAGAGATTGTTTTATAATGACGTTTTATTGTTTCATTACAGGTTCAACTAAAGCAGAAGGTCAAACAGGAGGAGGAGCTTTTTTGGCAATGGAAGGTCAATGATGAGAAACAATTGATGCAGGTACATTTTTTAAAAATAATTAATCCGACTTTTATTAATTATAACAAAGCTTATATCATGAAAAACCAAAATTTAACTAATCGCTAAAACATACAGATTTATTGATATTAAAAAATTACAATAAGACCATAAAAATCAAATCGTCTACATGATTTTCTATGAGATTATGTTGTGTCATTGTTAACACTCTGAAGTTGTCGTAATTCAGCAGGTGGTTTTGGAGGTTACCTATTTGGAATGAGTCACGTTGTCACCGCACAATCATCAGCGGACTAGCCTACACGCAGTATGAACATTAAGAACCCGAGCTTGAGCTGGATGATTGGTTTTCTCTTCGAAAGGTAGTAAAATACTGACTTTACAAAGTAAGTCTAGAATCGTCAGAAAATTGCATAAAAAGATTGTTAGATTTAAAACATTTTATGCAATTTTAATAGGTATAAACTTTTATTACAAGTAACATTGCCGAAACTTTTTTGTATAAATCAAGTAACTATCAAGATTTGTACTATGGTATTTGATGGGAATTTAATTACAGGTCATGATCATATACTTTAAGCTGATATACAAAAGTGGAACTGCAATGGCTCACCTTATTAATAGCTTTCATACCCCTCAGGGTGCCAAGCTCGCAAAGTAAAGTATCTCTTAATCAACATATATTTTATGAAAAAATTGAGAGTATATATATACGTGCATACCTTGATTTCCTTTTTGATCGGTTGTAGAAGAACTGATCGGTCACCGTATTAATTAATAAATTAACTTACTATTCGCAGCAGTAAGAGAGAAGTCAATCTGACCGAGGCACGAACTGTTCCAGTGAAAATGGGAATTCTTTGGAAACTCAAGACAAATATATAGTGGTGGAAGAAGTTGGTCCTGCCGATGTCTATGACCAATGGGTTGCCCCATCTGTTTTTGGTCCGTCTCCAAAGCCCCGGTTTGAGGTAATATAATGATATATATATCAGTTCGTTTCTCAAGTTATTTTCTGCTTTTAATGCGTTTTTGTATATAGTCTATAAATGGGCGGCATGCAGCAGTTGTTATTGATGAAAAAATGTACATATTTGGTGGAAATCATAATGGACATTACATAAGTAATCTTCATGTATGGGAGCATTTGCATTGATGCACGAAGCATGTGTATGTTGTTATATATGTAAGACATTTGGAGACATATAATTCTTACATGCATGTGTGTGCGTTGTTAAAGATGATGGAAGGCTAGCTCACAATTATATGTTATGAATATTCAACATGCAAGAAACTTCTTTATAATCAAAATTTCATAAAATCATACAGGGTTCTTACCTTCGCATTAGAATTAGAATCCTATTATTGAGATGAATAACGACACTAAAATAAAGAGTATCATATGAATCCGCTACTCCGTGTAGCATTATATATTCATGAGCCTCTCGCACTCACACTCACACTCACACATATACTCTTTCAAGACCGTATTTTAAAAATACTTTTTCTCAATGATCATATCATAATTTATATTGAATATGCATATTTAGCGGCACGAGGTGATTGAAATAATTTATTGTTACAGGCCCCCATAAGAATATATGTTTTTGAGGAATCATCTGCTGACTTTGCTTTTGAACATGAGGGAATGTTTGGGTCTGCACAAATATTGGATGAACTATTGAGAATCGAAGAACAGGGAGGCAAAGTCATATATTGGAATGGAGCAAGAGTATTAGGAGTCCTTGGGAGGAAGGGGAACCACAACGTTGAGGGTACAAATTTTTTCCAGGTTGTTTTATACTATTTACATGTGATGGTCTATATTTTGATTTTGTTATGTCACGTTCTAGCAGTTTAGCAAGGAGAAACCAGCTACACAACCCAAATAAGCATCTATCATTCAAAAAGCATTTCAAAGATTGATGATGAGAAAATTGTAGACATAGAATTGGAATTAGTGGTAACAGGTAAACATATTTTCCATTACCGATTTAGAGCTATATCAATGCATCATAACTGGATTCATGTTAGATTTATATACCTTCAAACTAAAGGTCTCAATTGGTCCATATATGAGATATTATTTTAAGGATCATACCAAAAGAAAAGTCATTTTGAGCATGCTTTGTTCATTTTGTGTGTAGTTTAAGTAATTATGTGTTTAGTACACAAGGATTATATAAAAAGGTGTAGGAGCTAAGACTGAAGATTATCTGTAGCATGAGTTTATTGAAATTTATGTGTAGCATGAGTTTATTGAAATTTATTCATGTCGTGATAAATCTTTAACATCTTCTTAATTCCAAATGTTTTATGTTTATCAGATATGGGATCACAAAGTCGATGTCCACTAATGGGGATGGGAAGAAGGCTGCAATTGTCAGGTTTGCAATAGCTACAAGTGTTGATCAGGAAGAACAGAAAAAGAAAGCAAGGGCACTCAGGTGTGTACATTATCCGTATGTATCATGATAACAGGTCGCGATATACATATAGTCACACATGATTTTTTTTATCCGTAGAAAAAAAAGTGAATTTGGCTACACCCAATAAGTGTGATGATATACATATAGTCACACATGATTTTTTTCGTATGTGTGACAACAGGTCGCGTGACCGTAGGGTACCTACAGTCACATGTTTGAGTTTTTTTTTAGTCTCAATTACAAAACAGTAACCAAAACCTTAACATGTGTGACTAATTAGGTACAAATTTAGTTGGATTAATCAGTATTAGTGACCGTAAACAATGTATAGTCACATAAACCAAGTTTGTTTTGGGTACTTAGTCACATACAATTACGCATAAAGTGGCCAAAAGTGTGAATAAGTGTGACCATATGGTGTTTAAAGTGAAGAAATGTGTGTTTTGTGTGACTATTGATAATCCAATGGCCACATGAATTGTATGTTTGTGTGGCCTTTTGTAACATTTAGTCACACAAAGCATGTTTCTTTTGGGTATTTAGTCACATACAATTAAGCATAAAGTGGCCAAAAGTTTGAATAAGTGTGACCATATGGTGTTTAAAGTGAAGAAATGTGTGTTTTGTGTGACTATTGATCATCCAATGGCCACATGAATTTTATGTTTGTGTGGCCTTTTGTAACATTTAGTCACACAAAGCATGTTACTTTAGGGTATTTAGTCACATACATTTAAGCATAAAGTGGCCAAAAGTGTGAATATGTGTGACCATATGGTGTTTAAAGTGAAGAAATGTGTGTTTTGTGTGACTATTGATCATCCAATGGCCACATGAATTTTATGTTTGTGTGGCCTTTTGTAACATTTAGTCACACAAAGCATGTTACTTTAGGGTATTTAGTCACATACAATTAAGCATAAAGTGGCCAAAAGTGTGAATATGTGTGACCATATGGTGTTTAAAGTGAAGAAATGTGTGTTTTGTGTGACTATTGATCATCCAATGGCCACATGAATTTTATGTTTGTGTGGCCTTTTGTAACATTTAGTCACACAAAGCATGTTACTTTAGGGTATTTAGTCACATACAATTAAGCATAAAGTGGCCAAAAGTGTGAATATGTGTGACCATATGGTGTTTAAAGTGAAGAAATGTGTGTTTTGTGTGACTATTGATCATCCAATGGCCACATGAATTTTATGTTTGTGTGGCCTTTTGTAACATTTAGTCACACAAAGCATGTTACTTTTGGGTATTTAGTCACATACAATTAAGCATAAAGTGGCCAAAAGTGTGAATATGTGTGACCATATGGTGTTTAAAGTGAAGAAATGTGTGTTTTGTGTGACTATTGATCATCCAATGGCCACATGAAGTGTATGTTTGTGTGGCCCTTTGTAACATTTAGTCACACAAAGCATGTTTCTTTTGAGTATTTAGTCACATACAATTAAGAATAAAGTGGCCAAAAGTTTGAATAAGTGTGACCATATGGTGTTTAAAGTGAAGAAATGTGTGTTTTGTGTGACTATTGATCATCCAATGGCCACATGAATTGTATGTTTGTGTGGCCTTTTGTAACATTTAGTCACACAAAGTATGTTTCTTTTGGGTATTTAGTCACATACAATTAAGCATAAAGTGGCCAAAAGTGTGACAATATGGTATTTAAAGTGAAGAAATTTGTGTTTTGTGTGACTATTGACCATCCAATGGCCACATGAATTGTATGTTTGTGTGGCCTTTTGTAACATTTAGTCACACAAAGCATGTTTCTTTTGAGTATTTAGTCACATACAATTAAGTATAAAGTGACCAAAAGTGTTAATAAATGTGACCATATAGTGTTTAAAGTAAAGAAATGTGTGTTTTGTGTGACTATTGATCATCAAATGGCCACATGAATTGTATGTTTGTGTGTCCTTTTGTAACATTTAGTCACGCAACGAATTAAGCAAACAGTGACCAAAACTGTTAGTAATGTGCATCTTTTAGTCACATATAAGAAATCAGTATATATATCAAAACAAATTCAAATACAATAAAACTGGAATGTATGTAATTGAACCAAATATAAAATTCGTATATAACTCTATTCCCTAGGACCTCTTTTTATACACCAAGGAATCCTAGTCGGCTTACAAGACTTTCCTAGGTATCTATAATCTGCTTTTAAATACCCATTTTGCTGCAGTTGTAGAACAAAACGAGCACACAGTTGATCATTCACACCGGGCAGTACCATTCAACAAATAGCTGAGTAACCTGTTAACAACGGAAGTTGCATGCTTAGTTCTTTAGACAATCTATATACTCAATATTTTTGCCTTAACCACATAAACACCTAATAGCAAACATGTACATTTACATTTAGAACAGAACTTCTCATCTTATTGTAGCTCTTCTTAACCCATATTATAGCAAACAACGATTTCATGGGAAAGAGTGTTTTCACAGATAATATGAAACCTACACGTCTATGCATCAGTCTTTTCACAACTTTAAATGTTTGCAACTACACCATACAAAAGAGTTGAATACCATTGTAAAAGTTATAAACATGCATTCTAATTCCAGCTAGAAGCAATTGAGGACTACTCTTATGATAAATCCTCACTTAACAAAGTTTTATTATATTAATTGTTTTTCAAACTTGCGTATTGATTATGATACAGTCACTTTATATTGGTATATATTTCTAAGCTTCTGAGAACAGATCACAAGTATGAGACCTACACAACAGGTTAGCAAGTATAACTGCCATGTAGACACCCTAAACAAACTTATATGTTATATTGAAGCTAAAAAGTTCTTAATTTGATGACATATGAATGTATCTATATAATGCGTGTAACAAGCATCGTAAATACCTTTTGAACACGAGCAGTCAGCCTTGTCATTGCACTTTTCAGTTTACGAACCTGATCCAAGTTACGGCTAATAATCTACCAATCAGAACAGCCATGATATACAAAAGTATCAATACAGATTCAAAAAGATACGAAGCAGCATATGATGCACGAACAATCAAGTCGTATGATGCACGAACAATCAAGTCGTATGCAGTCTCAGGTCATTTCACAGAATGCTTCATATGGCTTTCAATAATGAAAACAGCAAAATCCTATGGTTGAGCGTATGGAAACAAGAATATTATCACCTAATAGTTTCCCAGAAAAATAAGTACCTTAGATGTAAGCTCATCCAATGCCGGGTAAGCATCAGTTTCTAGTTCTGTCGTACGAGCGGCATGAAAGCTGCAAATGGCCTCTAGGAAAACCTCTAGTGCTCCGAATTCAAATGGAGACTCTGCATGCATTATTAAGCAGCCAGAAAATAAAGATGCTTGAGCAAACACAAAAGAAGCTATTTCTTTCAAAACCCAAGAAATACAAAAAAAATATAAAAATCTGAAACTGAAATTTTGCACAAACAGAAACTAAGGTAGAATTTAAATACAATACTATACCATCTTCTTCGCCAGTTTCAACATCATTTGACCACCCAATTCTCCTTGATTTGCATTTATAACAGGCAATCTCCTCCGTAGTTCCTCAACAACTGTTATCACATTATCATCTGAAGGATCTCGAAGCAATACCTGCCCCAGAAAATTAAAATAATGGTTTAGTAATCATGTAACAAGGCCAAACTGTTTTGCTGAACCTCCATATGCAAGTGATCAAATTCTAGGAACAAAGCAAGACAGAAAACCAATATAATTTAACAGGTATGTATACCCTCAACTACCAACTGTATATATTTATACATCATGAAGAACTTCGGCAACATGCCAACTAGGGGTGTTATCGGGTTGGGTTATCGGGTTGTCGGGTTTATCGGGTCGGGTTGAGTCAGGTTTTGAGTTTTGAAAAAGTGACCCGCAACCCGACCCGATAAGAAATCGGGTTATCAGGTTCGGGTGCTTATCGGGTCGGGTTAAGTCGGGTCGGGTGATTCGGGTTGCCGGGTTATAAGATAAATTTACTCTACGTATTAATTAAATCAGTACCAATGGTTTATATTTTATACTTTGGTTTAGAAAACTATATTCATTAGTAACTGACAGAAAGAAAGCAATAGATCAGTTACTTCCATTAGTAACTCTACGTATTAGATCAGTTACACGCATGTAGTATTTCAAGCTTAATTGTATGCATATATTTTACACTATATAAAATCTACTGAATTAGGTAGATAGAGTCATGAGAATGCCAAAACATTAGGAGCCATGAACTGTTTCAAAGTTAGAAATAAAGCAACATTTCTTACTTGTTAGACTTGTGAATGTAATGTATAAAATTAAAATAGATAACCTGAACATGTAATTAACTGACATGAATGAATTGAAAATACTAGAGTAAGAAACTAACAATCACGTTATAAATATATTAAATCAAGCGAAAGTCGTTATCTTAAGATAAAGTAATATCATTCGTTATGTATTTGTTGTCTCATGTAATGCAAAGATTACATGGCTAACAAGGTTCTATTTTAAAAAGGAATAACATTTTTCGGGTCTTATCAGGTTGACCCGATAACCCGACAAAAAAAATAATTCAACCCTAACCCGACCCGATAACAATATCGGGTTATCTGGTTCGGGTCAAACAAACCCGACTAGTTTTATTCACCCGATTAACCGGACCCGACAAGACATTATCGGGTTCGGGTCGGTCAACCCGACCCTACTAACACCCCTAAAGCCAATAATAAATAATGACAAAATTATGCAACATACTCGAGAGAGGTCCTTAATAGATTTGATCAACAACTACTTGTATTCCATTTATTTTTTAAAATGTTTTCCGAGTTCCATTCTTTGTAAGAAAATCTTTAATGCAAAATATGTAAACCAAAACGCATAAGTATACAATATTTTTCCGGGTTCCGTCTTTTGTAAGAAAATATTTTTAATATGTTTTCCGGGTTTCATCAGGACATACAGTAAGCTGGTTGTTGAAGTTAAATTCTTGAACAAAACCAAGAATTGCTATGCAAACTTTATGAATCATAATACATTTTTTCAATCAAGTAGAACCTAGATCTGCTATAAATTTTGTTAAATAATCTAGAGTCAGAAGTTGACTTTTCATCACAAATGGTCTTACGAGCTTGACTTGATAAGCCTCTATACTGATAGTTAAACAAAAATATTTACCATATTGCAGTCACAACCGAAAAAGTTCCCATTTAGTGGCTGCTAGCAAGTTCCAAACCAATAAACTCTATATATCCACCACACACATTTTATGAAAATACGATGGTAAAACAAATTTATAGAATTGTATGCCAACAAGACAGCCTTAAGATATATATTCGTCACTTTTTTTATGAATTAGGAATAAACCATTAATCAAACTACTTGAAACAGAGATGAAATTATTTACCATTTTGATGCAACATTGACAATCAAAACAACCTTTCCCTTGTAAGAGCTCAAAGGTACCTCGTTTCCACGAATATCCTGCACAACAAATTCCATTAAACCTTCAGTATAAACCATCAAATTCAAGAACAAAATATATAAAATATATACTCTCTCACAATTCAAAGGGGTAAACAAAGTATCAAACTTTGACTTTTATCAGTCAAATATTGTAAATTCAAACTAAAAAGTTAACATCAACCCAGTGATCACACAAAACCCCAACCTCACTGATTAACTACCTCTATTATATAACTCAAATCTATTGTCATAAACTATTCAAATTTCAAAGAATTAATCACCATTTTTCAGTTTCTAGTATAGTTGTTTGAGGCGGTGTGGTTTGGGTACAAATGTTAGTTATCCGTTTCAGTAGTCACCCAAAAAAATAAAGTAATCCTTTTTTTTTATTACGTAGCCAAAACCCTAATTAAACCAAAAACACAAACCTCATCTTCATCATCAATCACCGGTTCATCATCACCATTCTCAATTCTCATCATCAGAATCAACAGGTTTCGCAACGGCTTCGAGATCCTCTTCGTCTTCCTCCTATACATCGTGCATCTGCTCTTCTTCTTCTGATGAGTATTCGTCTTCTGGTTTTGATTTACGCGCCATGGCGAATTGATTGATTGATTGGTTTGGATTGAATCGAATTAGGGTTAGGGTTTTGTGATTTTGAATTTTGGGGAAAATCAAAGTGTGTGTGTAAAGAAAGAGAGTGAAATTTATTTAAAAATAAAGTGCAAAATTTCGGGGGTGGTTTTTTGGGGGAAAGTTCCCGCTTTGTTAGATTATTTGGAGAGTTTTTTTTTTTTTTTTTTTTTTTTTTCCGTTAATTGACTCACTTGAGTTGAGTGGAACTGTTTGTGAGCTACTCGATACCGGTTTTATACAAGTTCGAAGTTAACATGTTTTTGTAATTAGTGGGATTGAGTGGGATTATTTTTACTTTTTAGGATAAAATTAATCGATCTGAGTCAAGTTGTTTGTAAGCTACTCGAAGTCGGTTTTGTAAAATTCTGAAGTTAATGGAACCTTAATGACCTTGGGCGGTTGATCACGGTTACTTTTCCTTTTAAGGATTAAATTGATCGATCTTAGTCGAGCAGATTGTGAGCTACTGGATATTGGTTTTGCAGAAGTTTGAAATTACGGCGGCTTCATACGTCAAGATTATCTTTACGTTTTGGTAATTAATGGAATTGATTAGGGTTACTTTTACTTTTAAGGATAAAATTGATGGATCTAAGTCGAGTTGTTTGTGAGCTACCGGAGATCGGTTTTTGCAGAAGTTTGAAATTAATCTAGCCTTAATGAAATCGAGCGGCTTCGCACATCAAGATCATCTTTAACACGTTTTTTGTAAAATTGATTTGGGTTAATTTTACTTTTTAAGATATAGTTAATTGATTTAAGTCGAGCTGTTTTTTAGCTATCGGAGATTGGTTTTAAAGAAGTTTTAAATTAGTTAAGCCTTAATGATCCCGGGGCAAGTTTGTATGTAAAAATCATCTTTTACATGTTATTTTAATTAATGGAATTGATTGGGTTACCTTTCCTTTCTAGGATAAAATTAATCGATCTGAGTCGAGTTGTTTGTGAGTTACTGTAGATCGGTTTTGTAGAAGTTTTAAATTAATCGAGCTTTAATGGCCCTCGGCGGTTTTATACGTCAAGATCATCTTTAACACGTTTTTGTAACTAATGGAATTGATTGGGGTTACTTTTACTTTATAGGATAAAATTGATGGATCGGATCGAGCTGTTCGTGAGCTACTGAAGATCAATTCTACAGAAGTTTTAATCGAGCCTTAATGACCCCGGGCGGCGTTTTATGTAAATATAATCTTTCACATGTTTTTGTAATTAATGGAATTTATTGGGGATACTTTAACTTTTAAGGATAAAATTGATGGATATGGTCGAGTTGTTGTGAGCTACTGGAGATCGGTTTTGTAGAAGTTTGAAATTAGTTGAGCTTTAACTGACATTGGCTCGGCTCGTTTTCACCCCTAGTTTTTCTAAAAGCATGTAATTTTTAAATAAATAAGTCTAGCGTAGTGTTTCTAATTTTAGGCACTAGTTAACATATCTATCAAATATAAGTCTAGAGTTTCAAATTTTATAAGCTTAGATTTATAAGTACAGCCGGTAAACGAAGAACGAAAACGAAAGCTTAACGAAAGTTTATCAGAAACTGTAAGTCGGATCGACGTGATTTGGGTAATGAATCACGAAATGACTACTATCGAACCGACTGTGGAGGTGTTATACGAAAAGCCAAGTGAACCATGTCATGCTCAAGTTGTCACACTCTACCTTTATCAAATTTCATTAGCTAATTACTCCAACAACCTAAACTTTCATTTGAGGCATTGAAAATTAATATCGGTTGCAAACCTAACATACAAAACCCTAGTTTTCAACCCCTAATTTACCGAAAAAATTTTCGGGGGTGCGCTGCCCCCCTGAACCCCCCAGCGAATACCTTCACACCAAAAACATATCTGATATTATTGGTCTGCACTTCGTTGAAGATGATTCATTTCATCATTTCATAAACTTAATACCAATATATCACACCTCAAATCACACCACGTTGCTTTAAAAGATCCTGATCAAGAATCACTATCAAATGACAATGGCTAGTATCAGATGTTTGTGACTATGGGGAGAATTCTTTATCATTTGTTTGGGTTTGAAGTGAACTTTTACGGACGCGTGTACTTATTTCATCTTCTTTATTTCTTCCCTTCCACGAAGATGACTTGTTTGGGAATACATATGTTAATGGTGACGAAGACTTGGATATCTAGTTACTTTTGTGATTCTTTCTCTCTATACCCACAAAGTAACTATCACTCTCAGTGTCTCACGTAGTTGAGTATATGTCAAGAGGCATTGTGCTCATTACACTTTTGTTAGTTGTATATGGTACACCGTTCTTAGTCACAAGATGAAGTACAAGCTTAAGTCACAAGTCTGGAATCTTACTTCATTCTCAAGTTCGTCATATTGAGCTTTTCCTCCTGAGATTAATGGAAATAGCCGTCGTCGTTGATTCAGAGGTTGATAAAGAGTAAGACGATTTCATATGGTATCGTTAGTAGATTGGGATTATCGACATCTTCACACGTGCTGATTATGTTTTATGCTAAAGTGCTTCCGGTTAATACTTCATGTGTACAATGTTATGCTGATTTCGATGAGATCACAATCATCAGGGGAGATAAATGTATACATCAAAGACGTACAAAAGGTTCACGTGACCAGGCTTAACCGTTTCTACCTTTGTTGGTTACATGTGTACATTATGGGCTGATTCGTAAGATAGCTGGAATGCATTAGTTGAAGATGAAGATGTTGATACTTTGTTCCCTCGACTGGACAATCTTGAAGAAGGTCGAGTCTACAGTCTTTTCTACATTTTCCGTTGCGTGTTAGAAGACTAAAGACGGGTTGCATTTAATTATCAAAAGACTTCTTCAGATTTAGAGCATTCATCAGAAATGTTGTCAGTTTGGGGGAGAGCACTAATTAGGGGAGAGTGTACTCATTGTTGTCAGTGTGCAATTAATCCCTAATCCCTAATTAGGTTTGCTCACACTGTTCTTCTGCAAGTAAAGATATGGCAGCTGAGATGATTCTGGAAGCTGAATGAAGCAATGAAGGTTGAAGACCACTCTCGGAGCTGCTGCGCTTATATTTTGGATTTAATTTTACTTGTAGGGAACGTTGTAAGCAATTCCCGTATAACATCACTTTGGGGAGAGATTGTTAGCCTTAAAAGTTATGTTATAGTTGGGAATTGCAATAGTATTAATGTGTAAGGACTATTCTTGCCATATGGGTATAGATTAGTGTGTAAAGTAGTATAAATACCCTCCTAGTGGCAACTAGGAAGGTTGGATGTCTCATTGTAACACAAGGTGTGTGTGTTTTCCTTCTTTCTCTCTCTAGAAAACACACACATTTTTTATAGGTGATGTTGAATATAAAAACATAAAGTAAACATATACACGCAGCGGAAAACATCACCAACAAGGATCTCATATAGCCATATGATCTGTAATACCTAAAAATTTTCATCTTGAGGAAATTACCAAAATGCCCTTGGATTTTAAGAATTTAATAAAAACTACATAATTAAATTAAAAACTATATAAAATAAATAAATACCATATTAATCACCAAATAAATTCTTAAATTTTACCAAGGCCCAAAAATTTGATCCAATATAATTTGTTAAGTCCAAAAATAAATACAAAGCCCATAATACCCCATATAATGCCACGCCTATATTTTATTTTC
>LBNU01024198.1:56955-75677 GCA_014162995.1 Artemisia annua
TTGGAGTTAGAGATTTTTTCATCACCTAAGTTTACCAGTATGTTTTTGAAGGCATTTAAGGATTGCAATGTTAATGCTAACTTCTATTTTGATTTTACCTTTGATCTCTGATCTGTTCGTTGATCCTTTCTGACATCTCCTTGGAACTTCTGGAAAATTCTACATAGCGATGACATGTGTGATGCACTATATGTTCGTATCTTGCTTTTGGTAAATCCTCGGTAAGCTTCTAACCGCTATTTGATTTTCTTTAATAACCCTTTCCATCCCATGTGAAGTTCGGGTGGTTGTTTAACACTAGTATAAGAGTATCTATTCACTGTGATCGATAAAGGCTTCCAAGTTGACATGTCTCTCCTTGGGAGAGTTAACTACGATTTGATCCTGATATGAGTTTGATTGTTCAAGCATTCGGGGATGCTGGCAAATTGTTCTGCATATCCTCACCTTTGATGTTTTGAAATTTTGAAAACCCCTTACAATGATTTCCCGATCATTAAATCTCGTTATCATCTTTGCTCTGGAGGGACTCGTACTTTACTTAGCGGTCAATAAATTCTTACACCTATTTTTTGTCCACCAAGAGATGGACATTTTCTTGTGAAATTCGTGTTTTCAACACCCTGAAATTTCCGATATGATTTTTGTCGAACCACCAAGTTCTTATTTTCCCACCGGAAGATGGAGCTTATGAAGAACCCTGAAGATGACAGACAACGGTATCACACTGAAGAGTTGGACGACGGTTCCTCGCAAGACGGGGAGGAGTAGACACCAGAACCTAGGAACCAAGTCAAAACGGCGAAAACCTGGAGCTGATGAAGAACATGCAGTCTCACTTCCCTATTCATCATTGGTTGTACTAAGATGAATTGAAGGTGGAAGCAGATCTGGATGACTGGAGATAAAGATCATTCCAAGAAGAAGCTTAGAAGCTTGAGGAAACCAAAACTCAAGGTTAACAATTCCATTCACCCTCAGGGACGGAGATGGACGAAGAACTGACTACTTGGACATAAGAAGACTTTGAGGTGGGACAATTTCTTGAAACGAACCTTGTGATGAAAGAATGATGCCTTAGCGACATGTTCCTCTTTGATGATGATTGTTTGGATTTTGTTACGTCTTTTCGAGTTTCGTTTGTTTTGACAACATTTCTATATTGATCTTTGAAATAGGAACTAACCTAAAGAGTTAGTGACTATTAGGTGGATTTGTAATGTTTCACTGATTGAGGCAAGTATGATCATCATGGGCATAACTTATATTGATGTAGTATTATGACGTCTGCCAGGCGTGTGATAATACTTACATCATATAACGTAGCACTTGTTGTGTTCATAGGATGTCTTGAGAAGGTGCCTTAGTGGGACTTAGAATTCTGTTTCGTTTGCGACATTGCGGAAATATGAGAACCTTAGGATTCTCCTTGATCGGTACGTTTGATCTGCCTACGCCGTAGTTTTGATACGTTTGATACCCGTCACGCGATTGTTCGACTTTGATATATTGATTAAATCCTAAGTTCATTGTAGCACTTCCTGACATTTAATGTTATTGGTCAACTCATTTTATATTTATATGAATTTGATTCTAGCCGCATCTATACCTTGCTATGTATACGCTTCTCACGAACGATGAATTCGTTTCATGATGACCTATTATGAAGTTTTGGATTAAGGGAATCAAGATCTGTCTGTTTACGAAAACACCTTTGGAAGTTTGTTTTGAAAACGAAATTACTTGTGAATCTGAAGAGTTAGACTTACATGTCACCTTCATCGTGCTATCATTCGATACATTCTCATCTGATCAGTTCATTTCCTTGTCCGCGAATGGAATGCCCACCCAATCCTACATCATCCTTTGAATATCTTTTAAGGGAATACGATTGTCATCTGTTACGTTCGGTATGTAATTCTTTTGATTTGGATTCTGTGTGTTGTGCCTTCTCTGGGGGGACTGAACCACCTTTGAATCGTTAAGATCAAGTCTTTGGAAACCAGATTATTCTGTTCGTTGAAATTCTTTAATTCTGAATTTGTGAGACTTAAACTACTCCTTTTTCTGTTCGTAGATTGGTGCACCTTCGTTTTGTCGAATATCCGCGATTAGTGAGACCTTAGGTTCATTCTACCTATACGTTTACTCTGTTTCGTTCGTTAAATATCTGGATAAGTTTGGATTCTCGAATTGCATTCTGTTGGCCTCTGTTAAAAATCTTATGCTCTTGGTATAACTCTCTACTGTTTGATATAGTTATTCGATTTGAAATTTTGTTCGTATCACATTTGATATTTCGAGAATATTCACCCACCATCCGCTATATGTTGCATTGGCTTTTGTGACCAGACTAAACCAAATTGTCTCCTGATGAATCTGAACCCACTTTGTCTTGATTGAGTCATGAGAAACTATTTTGTTTTGAAAGAACCTTTTTGGAAAGAACCTCCCCGAGCGTGAGGATAATTGTGACGACCTTTTGCGATTTGCTACGATTCCGTCTATCCTTGCGACTTCAAATTTCGCGGACGAAATTTTCTTTTTAGAAGGGAAGAGTTGTAAAACCCTAAAATCTCAAACATTTAAAATTCCTAAATTGCCCCTCAAATTTTGAATCAATAACAACTTTATAAAACTAAAACCTAAGTTATTGATATCCTAAAACATTTATAATAAACTTTACATGATAACTTAACTAACTAACTAGCTAAATTTGTAATACAAAAGCTACAACATGAATTTAATATCACACGTTTAATATGTTGTCTGGACCGATTGGGATTATTATTTTGTACACTCTTTAAAATTCTAAATAAAGGATCATGAATTGAAAATAATCCTATTAATTCCCTCATAGATTTCGGTACTAATCACCCTCAATCATCTCCATAATTTTCGGCCCAAATATTCTCCCTAAATTAGAAGACACGTTTTCTACTTTTCCATTAATCTCATTATACGGTTTGTAACAAAGACATACAAGAAAATTATTCTCTCACCTCTCTCTCTCATACACGACACCAGATAACTCAAAACAAAAACCCTAAAACCTATCACTTCCTATGCGGCAGCTGCTTGTTTTTCTTTTTCCTCCAAGTCTGTCGAGCAAAAGGGTGTACAAAGGAGGTCTAGGCGTGGTTCGAATAAGAGTATTTGCTCGTGTTTCCTGGAGGCTGAATGTTGGCGTGTTGCTGCTTGTTCGTGGGACTTGTTACGGGTCGAATGGGGATACTTGGTTATGGGTTTAAAGCTGTTCGAAAGGAGTGGTAACTGGTCGTAATATTTTCTGGTTCGAGGGTGTTACTGTGGTCGTGTACTATTTCTGATTCGAGGGTGTTTTTGGATTGCTTTGGTTCGGTTTAAGTCCTATTCGTTTGACGGCTCGTTTCTTTTGATCCGATCACAAGAGGGTTGTTTTGGTTCGACTTTGGTTGGTGTCTTGGTCCGTATTCTTTCTTCTAGTCGACTCCACGGTATCTCACACGCTCATCCCTTGTTTCATTCATTTTGATCTTCATATAAACGTACGTTTACATATCACCTGAAGCTTACATGAATCGGCTTAAAACTAATACATGTATACAAGTTATAGTCACATGAAATAACGACTTTGAAACTCTAAATCTAATCGACCCTTATATCATGTTGTGGCTCCCTTGTGTCGACTCTAGTTTCGACCATATTCGACCCTTAGATCACGTGTGAAACGCACCGAAATAACTATATAACAACCACATAAAAAGATTGAAAAGAAAACTAGAGACTGGGAACAAGTAAATATGGAATGCGAGTCGAATCGGCTATAATTCATACGAAGAGGAAAGAAGCATGCATGGCTATTAAGTAAAGAAGGTGTCGAACATGAAATATGTATGAGTGTGTGAGTGCATAACCAATTGTAAAAATGAAACCAGATGTGTCGAACTATTCTAATACTAAAACAAGTTCGAAATATCTCTTTTACATGATAATACATGAAGCGTAAAGTTGTGTTGAGTGTGTTGTGTTTCAAGCTTAATAAAACTATATTTTACACATTTAGACCGTAAACTTTGCAATATTGTCATAATTAACCCTAATCTAAAATAATAATCATTTGAGCACTTTAACTTAATTAACTGTTAATTATAATCATTTATTGCTAATCTTGCTAATTCGGGAACCTATTAAAAATAGAAAGTTACCTAAAATGGAAAGGTAAACTAAAAGTAATAATCTGAATTGGAATCCTTTGTAATTCCGTCTTCTACTCCTTTAGGTGTGGAGAAGGGGTGACCCTCCATTTTCTGTGGTTCTTGCTTTGGTCTGATTTGCTTGGGTATAAGGTACAGATATTCCGTACTCTTTCAGTAAGAGTACAACTACTTCTCTCTCTTGACTCTCTCTCTCTTTATTATTGATTGATTGATCCTTTTGATATTGATCCGACTCTTTGCTATTGATCACTTACTATTGACCCTTTGATATATTGATCATTTGCTATTGACCTTTGATATTGATCCTTTTACATAATATCGACCATTTGGTATGGATCCTTTGCTATTGGCCTTTTTGACATTGATCCTTAATATTGATCCTTGATATTGAAACGTGAATATTGACGCATTTAAATATGGAACCCTTATGATCCGTTTCGATTAACCTTTTTATAACCACACCCTTGTGAAACCGTTTGTGGACTTGGGTACTCTTTCGGATAATGTAAACGGAAGTATAAAATCCTTGTGAGAACTTGAAATTCTTTTCGGATGTTATAATGGGAAGTAAAATTTCTTTTCCAAATTACGATATGAAAAACCTTTAAAGGGAAACTATTTATAACGACCACTTTTCATATGATTTTAAGACCACTTATCTACGAGATTCTTATAAATTCATAAAAGACACTTTTGAAGAACATCCTTATGCAACCCTTTATAAAAGACCGTTTTTATAAATGTCAATCCTTTGAAAATCTCTTTTAAATGAATCCATTTTTATAAACTCTTAAATGGGATGTGTACTCGAACCGTTTTATAAGTGATGTGAACTACCTAAATTGATCTTTGTTAAACTCTCAATTATTACCCTTTTGATCATGAACTAATGCAGACGTTGGGACTTGGATTAATTAACCCTATGGATTGGAACCTCTGGCTTCTGACCTCTCACTTTTTTGACCCTTTAATATTAACATCTTGAATGAACCTGCTCTTGATCTGACACTTGATCTTGAACCTTCTGCATACTGAACCTTTGATATTTGAACCTTTGACCATAGAACCTTTTGATTGTGAATTGATTACTTAAACCTTTGATGATTGAACCTTGGTACCATTACCCTTCAGTATTATTACCCAGTATTATGTGTTACTTTGTTGGTTGGAGAAGCCAACAACCGTAAGCATTGATGCACCAAATTGCTATGTACTCTAGCCGTAGTTGGAAGTGACTAACGCCGTCCCTTGCATTATGTTATCGACTGCTGTATGATTATTATTATTGTTATCTCGTGATTAGGGCCGCAGTCGGGGCGTATGGTGCAATCCTAGTTTTGTGTGATATGTGTGTAGGCTTTTTGACCTTTTGATGATAGATGGAAAGCAACATGGGTAGGATAGATTGAGGCATGCGTCATGACGGTCCTATCACATTTGGGAGTTTGAATCACTCCATTGGACTACTAATGTGTGTGGAACTTTTGTGGGCCTGGGGGTTAAATACTGAATCCTTCTGACATTAACTTTGATGGATTTTGACACTGTTTCTGAATGACCCTTTTGGTACTTAACTTGAAACTCTTCGTGACCTCAACTTTGATAATCATATTTGCTATATAACTTGGACTTGAAAATCTTTTATGACATACCTTGACACCACCACTTGTAAACTCTCTTGTCTTTCTCGAATTTATAGTACTATATCTTGTTGTGCTTTGTTTACTCTTCATATCTGTCTGTCACTAGCAGCTTTAAGGGCTCAGCCGCATTTTTCCTTTCTCCATGCGGGTCATAGAGAGTGATTGTAATAGTGCAGATCTTGGATTCTCAGTTTAGATTGGTGAATATTTTGATGAGCGAGACTAGTGTGTGGATATTGTTTGCGTATCGAGTGTTTATCAATTGTGTTTGTGGGTGTAATAATTGGGGGTGAGTGGGTTTATGCTAAGTTATTGGGGTGTTTGGGCTGATGTGTAGATTTTTGCTAATATATGAGTTTTGAGTGTTTTGGATTGTATTTTTCGGTGTTTTTTATTGTTAAGATATATAATATTTATTTGGGATATTTTATGGAATTACTTTATTGTAATGTAATTAAAGGGTTAAAGCACATCTGGTGACTTGGAGGTTAATATTGTTAACTTGCATATTATTTGTATAAAATATAAAACTTGTAATATTTGCAATTTTAGACCCCTTAACTATGGCATAATTGCATAAAAACCCTAAAATATGAACAATTTGTCCAACATTACCCTAAACTATTAAACTTGTTAAAGAACTATTACATGAATTAATAATTTATAAATGACTTAGATTGAATTATTTGATAAAAATCTATTTTGGAAACTTGCTATTTTGGACTACTAATATGAAAAGTTACCTAAAATAGGAAGCTGCTAAAATGAGAAGGTTACGTAAAAATGGAGATAACTAAAAGAGGTATACTTACGTGATTTGAACTCTTCTTAATTCGAATCCACATCTCTTCTAGGTTTTTGGTGAAGTGGGATTGAACTTTCTCCTTTTCGTTTGATCTCGGTTTGTTTGTACTCGGCAAAGGTACAGATAGTTCGTACTCTTTTCATAAGAATGCACATTTCCTCTCTCGTTGACTTTGTCTTTGATTTGTTATCGTACTAATGATTCCGTTTGATCTTGATTATGATCCTTCGTACTTGGCCTATGATTGATGTTGCTTCACCGGTATTTTTACGATGCTATTGTTAGTTCTTGATTCTTATGACCCATTTGATAACCTTTTGTGACCTTTAACCTTTGAACCTCGTGAGACTTTGGATACTCTTTGGGATATTGTAACGGGAGTGAAACCCTTGTGAGAACTTTGAATGTTCTTTTGGGATAATATAACGGGAGATGCAATTTCTATTTCTTATTACGATGAATGGAAACTTTAAAGAGAAACTATTTTATAACGTCACGTTTAACATGATTTAAAGATCACTTATCTAATGGTTTTTATAAATTCCATAAAGACTCTTTTAAAGAACTTTGGCAAACCTTTATTCAGTCGTTTTATGTATGTCATCTTTGGAAGATCTTTCTAAATGAACCCTTGCTATAAACCTTTTTTAAATGGGATTAGTACAACGGAACCTTTTAAACAAGTGATGGAACCTGCTAAATTGGGCCCTTGTTTTGAACTCTGCATTATGACCCTTTTATTTATGAACTATGGGACTTTGGATCTTGAATACTGGAACCTTGTGGATTGTGAACTTTGGCTTTGACTTCTTCATTTGACCCATTGTATTACATCTTTGATTGAAAACCTTTGACATTGGACCTTTTGATTATACACTTCACCACTTTGATATGAGCCTTGCATCTGTGACCCTTTGATTTGGAACCTTTGCTATGCCTCCCTTCTATTTGTGAACCTTTGGTATGACCTTTTGAACTCTGGACCTTTGACCTACAACTTTTACTATGCCACCTTTGATTATGTACTTTGATTTGACTTAGACTTTCGTTTATTTGCTTTGACCCTTTAGTAATTATAACAGCGAGCATTATTGTTTCCTAGTCATGAAGGTAACATGACGCCGTGGCATTGATGCACCAATGTCATGACTCCAGTATGGTCGAGTGATGTTCCGACACCGTCCCTTTGTTTGTCTGCAGTTGGTTTGGGTATGGCGTATGGATGGCATCGTAGATTTATTTGTTTTGCTAAACTACATTTGGTTTGGTGGACTGGTGCTGTGTGCCAATACACGCCTTTCACTTATTTGGGAGTTTGATCACTCCATGGTTTCTATGATTTGCTACTACATCATGGTTTGGTGACTGGTGCTGTGTGCAAAACACGCTTTCACATCATTTTGGGATTCATCACTCCATCGGTTATTTACCTTTGTTTTCCCAATGCACCTATGATATTACTTTGTTCTTATCTTTTGTTTCGTTTATATACTATCTGTTCACTGGGTTTTTAAGCTCAGCCGCATTTCCTTTTCTCATGCGGCAGGTTTTGAGTAGGAAGCGTGGGTTAATGGACGAAGGCTTTGTTTTTGGTCTTAGAAAGACCCCTCACCTGTTTAGACATTTGCAGGACTTAGTAGACGCTTAGAAGTAGAGTTGTTTTGGGCTTAGTTTTGTGTTGCCCTTTTGTATTTTGGTTTAGTCTTTCCTTTCCCATTGTAACTTTGTTATGTTTTTGTATTAGTAATTGATCTCCGTTTCCCCTTGTGTTCTGATTTGACTCCATAAACTCAATAATGTTTCACTTTAGCCCTTATTTAGTGATTTACATTCGTGTTTATCATTGATTAATCCTGTTGGGTGATGTTAATCTTGAGTTCTTTGGTTGATTTGGTGAATTTAACGATTAAGGGTTGTTCTATCTTTTTAATCGTTTTTCCTCTAATCTGCTCCATTACCTTTAATTCTTGGATCAAATTGATTATCCTAGTGATTAAACATTATGTTTATCCTTGGTTTAACTCAAATCGTTGCTTGGATCTAAGGTTTTGTTTCAGATTTGGGGAAATCGTTTTTGTTAGGGTTGTTAGCCGTCAAAGGTGGTTTTTAATCGCTCCTTATTTATCTTCACTCCATAGTCGGTTTTGTGATTGATTATACATATTTAAGGTCGATTATGTTCATATGCTGCACATTCCCTTCATTCTATTCGATTCCCTTAATTAGGGTTTCGTTTTTCTCTTGTGCAAAGGTGGTTTCTGGTGCTTAATTCGTTACTGAACTCAACAAGGGTTTGGTTATCTTCTACTTGCAAGTAACCCGAATAAGGGTTTTGGATTTAACGTGTGCATCATTATTGGTGCTGTAAGTCATTCGTGTTTCAAGTGGGTTTGAGAGAGATGTAAGTGCTGCTGCTATTCGCAATTGGAAGTTAAGTTTTCTTGGTTTCTTATTCAAAAAACTCTTGCTATCATTGGACGTTAGGGTTTACCCTATTGTATGTACAAGTCCGTTTGGCTACACAAGTTTGGTTCGTTGTTCAGACTTGCACCTTATGGATTTTGTAATGTTGCTGATGCTTTAAGCTTGGAAGTTAAGTTTGTTAGAGTTCTTATTCAAAAACTCTTTGGATCGATTGGTTATGACTAATTCTTACACGGTTTTCTGTTTGGTGCACATTCGATCTACTGTTTGGGGTTAATCACCCTTGTTTCGTTGCATGGTGTCCTTTTTCATGGTGGTATTGATGTTACTTGGCTGTTTTGAAAGGGATCATGGCATGGATGTTGCATGCTTGTTGCTTGCTGCATGGTTGTTAGGGTTTCTACAACCCTATAGTAATTCATGTGTATTTAGGTTGTTTGCAGCTGGTTTTATTTCATCATCAATGGCTGTTGTTGGCTGACCTATACTCATGATTGTAAGTTCCAGCAGACTTACACAAGTTTGGTTCGTATGGATGATCTATGTGCATGTTCAGACTTGCACCTTATGGCTTGTGTGATTGTGTTGCTGCTTAAGATTGGTAGTTAAGTTGTTAGAGTTCTTATTCAAAAACTCTTTTGATTGTTATGTTGAAGATCATGAAGGTTTTGTTTTGGTGTTATTGGATACTACAAATAGATAATATGTTGAAGAATGCTTGGATGTTCGTGGATTCTTCATGGTAGTTAAAGTGGACCACAAGAGTGATATGGAAGGCTCAATCTTTTGAGTAGTATTGTAATTTTTATGTTCTTTGTCATTATTGGTAGGTTCACTTTATTGTAAGTTATAGGAATGTTCTGTCATTCCTATATTCGAGTCTGTAAGTGTCCTAAGGGACTGAGGCGAGGGAAGTCACCCTCGTCCTTTGTACTTCAACGTTTTTTTGGATAATATATTTTACCAGGGTGAAACATCCCTTTTACCAAAAAAAAATATCCGTTGTCCCTAAAGGCTAACTTTATGAGGCCAATTTGTCCCTTACATGATAAGAGCCGTTGACCCTAAAGGGTCACTTCTTCAGAGCAATTGTACCTTAATTTATGGGAGCCGTTACCCCTAAACGCTTGCTCACTTGATGAGAGCAATTGTCCATGACATGATGATAGCCGTTGTCCCTAATGCTTGCACACTTGATAAGAGCAATTGTCACTTACTTGATGAGATCCGTTGTCCCTAAAGGCTAACTTTATGAGGGCAATTTGTCCCTTACATAATCAGAGTCGTTGACCCTAAAGGCTCACTTCTTGAGAGCAATTGTACCTTACTTTACGGGAGTCATTGTCCCTTAATGCTTGCTCACTTGATGAGAGCAATTGCCCTTTACATGATGATAGTCGTTGTCCCTAATGCTTGCACACTTGATAAGAGCAATTGTCACTTACATGATGAGATCCGTTGTCACTAAAGGCTAACTTTATGCGGCCAATTTGTCCCTTACATGATAAGAGCCGTTGTCCCTAAAGGCTCACTTGTTGAGAGCAATCATACCTTACTCTATGGGAGCCGTTGTCCCTAAATGCTTGCTCACTTGATGAGAGCAATTGCCCTTTACATGATGATAGTCGTTGTCCCTAATGCTTGCACACTTGATAGGAGCAATTGTAACTTACATGATAAGATCCGTTGTCCCTAAAGGCTAACTTTATGAGGCGAATTTGTCCCTTACATGATAAGAGCCTTTGACCCTAAAGGGTCACTTCTTGATTGCAATTGCACCTTAATTTATGGGAGCCGTTAACCCTAAACGCTTGCTCACTTGATGAGTGCAATTGTCATTTATATGATGATAGCTGTTGTCCCTAATGCTTGCACACTTGATAAGAGCAATTGTCACTTACATGATGAGATCCGTTGTCCCTAAAGGCTAACTTTATGAGGGAAATTTGTCCCTTACATGATAAGAGCTGTTGTCCCTAAAGGCTCACTTATTGAGAGCAATTGTACCTTACTTTACGGAAGCCGTTGTACCTAAAAGCTTGCTCACTTGATGAGAGCAATTACCCTTTACATGATGATAGCCGTTGTCCCTAATGCTTGCACACATGATAAGAGCAATTGTCACTTACATGATAAGATCCGTTGTCCCTAAAGGCTAACTTTATGAGGCCAATTTGTCCCTTACTTGATAAGAGCCGTTGACCCTAAAGGCTCACTTCTTGAGAGCAATTGTACCTTTCTTTATGGGAGCCGTTGTCCCTAAAGGCTTGCTCACTCTATGAGAGCAAGTGCCCTTTACATGATGATAGCCGTTGTCCCTAATGCTTGCACACTTGATAAGAGCAATTGTCACTTACATGATGAGATCCGTTGTCCCTAAAGGCTAACTTTATGAGGCCAATTTGTCCCTTACATGATAAGAGCCGTTGACCCTAAAGGCTCACTTCTTGAGAGCAATTGTACCTTACTTTATGGGAGCCGTTGTCCCTAAACTCTTGCTCACTTGATGAGAGCAATTGCCCTTTACATGATGATAGTCGTTGTCCCTAATGCTTGCATACTTGATAAGAGCAATTGTCACTTACATGATAAGATCCTTTGTCCCTAAAGGCTAACTTTATGAGGCCAATTTGCCCCTTACATGATAAGAGCCGTTGACCCTAAATGCTCACTTCTTGAGAGCAATTGTACCTTACTTTATGGGAACCGTTGTCCCTAAACGCTTGCTCAGTTCAAAACCCCATTCACACGATGCCATGCACTTTGGGTACATATGTTTCTTTTTTACTGATGTTATGGTGATGGTGGTGATTTGTTTCTGGTGTCGTACTACAAACATATTTTATGTTGAAGATCGCATGGATGTCTCGTCGTGGATTCTTCATGGAAGTTAAGATGGACCGTCATAGTGATATAGAAGGCTCAAGTGTTTTTCTTGAGTAGTATTGTCATGTTTTATGTACTTTGTTCATTAGTGGTAGGTTCATTTTATTGTAAGTTATAAGAATGGTGTGTCATTCTTATATTTGCGTCTGTAAGTGTCCAAGGGACTGAGGTGAGGGATATCACCCTCACCCTATGTACCTCAACGTTTTTTGGTGTAATGCATTTTACCGGGGTGAATTAACCCTTTTACCCAAAAAAGAGAGAGCAATTGCCCTTTACATGATGATAGCCTTGTCCCTAATGAAAAATAAAACTTACAACCAATAAAGTGGCGACAAAAAACCCTAAAAGTTCTCTCTAAAGTGGCGACAAAAAACTGCCCTACCATTCCAATCTTTTTTTACCAAATCCATTCAAATCCTTGATTTTCTTCCATTAATCTGTTAGGGTTATTAATTATTATTCGTACTAATCACTTTCTTGATCAGATTCGTGGTTTTAATCATGTTCTTGGTGTGATTTTGTGAAATCCTTTTTTTTAGGGTTTTTTGTGGCCGACTTTTGATCTTCAATCATTAATCCAGTCCAATCCTAACTGAAGTCGGTTTTTGATTCCTTATTTATTTAGGGTCTTCAGAATCGATTTTATTAATTTTGGTTTGATTGAATTCGTTTATCCCTAATCGTTTTTGTTAGGGTTTGGCCTATAATCGTCTCCTTAAATTCTATTACATATTGAGTCTGTTATTGGTCTTTATTAATCGATCCTTATTATTTTTTCATGCTTAAGTCGGTTCAGTAATCGATTGGTTTATTTAAGGTCGATTCCCTTTGTTTGCTGCACATTCTCTTTAATTATTGTCGATTCCCTTTATTAGGGTTTCGTTTGTTTCTTTTTGCGCAAATCTGCTGGTGCTACTATTGGTCGTGCAAGTAACCTGTTTGGGGTTTGATTGTTCCTGGTTTGCAAGTAACCCATTCTAGGTTTTTGGTTAATTAAAAGTGCTATTGGCTGCTGCAGTTAGTTTATTGTACGTGGGTTAAGAGAGTTATGGATTCGGGGTTTTTGAATGGTAAGAAGCCGTCTAAGGCTGTTGGGTTGGCTGCTCAGATTAACAATATTGATGGCAAGGTACTTGTTAACGATGGTAAGCCATTGAAGTCTATCTTGAAAAGTGCAGGTTTGGGTGGAAAAACGTGGAGTTTTGCGCTTCCAAGTGATTATGGTCCCGTTGGTTCTGATTCAAACATTGCTATACAACAAGGGGTGAGGTTAGATAGTACTAAATCTAATGTTCCTAAGGCTGCTACTGTTGTTGTATCTGATTCGTTGGGGGCTGCCATTGTTGGTACGTCTAAGGAATATGGGGTAAGGTTTGCTAGTACTACTTCGGATGTTCATACTAGTGATGTAAGTAATGTTGCTGGTATAGACGGGGCTAGGGAGTATGACCTTGTTGATCATGCTAATGGGTTATCTATGGCCACGTCTATTGAAGATGGTCTACGACATGTTGGACCTTTTGGTTCTTGTGAGACTAAAGTACCTCGTGTATCACAATCTGCTGGAATTGATGAGGCTGCTAGTTCGGGTTCAAAAGTTGTTATTCCAATGGCCGTTGTTGATGATATGTGCACTAAACTTACTAATTCATTATACGGTTATTTCATTGGTCAAAGAATTGCGTTTCCTATTGTGGAAGATTATGTCAAGCATGCTTGGGCAAGGTTCGGCTTTGAACATGTTATATTGCGGAATGGTTTCTTCATTTTCAAGTTCTCATCACTTGAAGGTATGAATAAAGTTCTTAATGGTGGTCCTTGGTTTATTAGATCTACGCCTTTATTCTTACATGTTTGGGTGCCTAATATGAGGCTGGAGAAGGAGAAGATTACTAAGGTACCGGTTTGGGTACGTATCCATAATATACCTTCCGTTGTATACTCTAAAGCCGGTGTTAGTTTGATTGCAAAACATTTGGGGCGGATAATACGGTTTGATGCGGGTACTAATGATATGTGTAAGAATCCTTGGGGACGTTATTAATATGCAAGGGTACTCATTGAATTATCGGCTGATTTGGATGTTTTGGAATCAATTGAGGTTGCGATTCCGTTGCCTAAGGGTAAGGGTCTTTTTTGTAAAAGGGATGTTTCACCCTGGTAAAATATATTATCCAAAAAAACGTTGAAGTACAAAGGACGAGGGTGACTTCCCTCGCCTCAGTCCCTAAGGACACTTACAGACTCGAATATAAGAATGATAAAACATTCCTATAACTTACAATAAAGTGAACATATCAATAATGACAAAGGACATAAAAATTACAATACTACTCAAAAGAATAACTTGAGTCTTCCATATCAAGCTTGTGGTCCACTTTAACTTCCATGAAGAATCCCCGAACATCCAAGCATTCTTCAACATATATTATCTACTTGTAGTATTCCAAGAACACCACAAACAAAACATCCAATAGCGAACAGCAGCAGCACATACATCACTCAAACCCACTTGAAACATGAATGTGACAATCATAAAAGGCTTAATGAACCACCAATCCTCATCGTATACCAGACCAAACAAACAAATATATCACATAATCATCAGGCCTACGTGGAATACGAATCAAGAACTTCTGATCATCTCCACTATGACACAATTCTGTAAACCATATATTGCTAAATGCAATAAATATCCGAATGCAACCCAAAGTCAACACAATCTGCCATAGACTAACAATAGGGTTTTGCAAACCCTAACTAACAACTTCATGATCTTGTAGCCATCAAATATGAATCAGTTCACAAATTCCACACAACGGTTGGTGGGGGACTCTAAAACCACGGATAGAGCAGCAAGCATAACCTCGCTCCAAAGGTGTGCGTTTAGATGCAGAACCGAATACCCATTCAATACACAAAAAGAGTTTTTTGAATAAGAAACCTTTAAAACTTAACTTACAATACGATCATGAGCAGCACCATATGCAAACACGATCAACAATGCAACAGCAACAGTAGCATCCATCATTATAGTTGCATGACAGCATCGATCCATGTATGAGTACTGTTTGTATACACCGTAACTTATAAACCCAACGCAAAATTACCATAACAGTCTCGAAAAGCAAAATAGTGGAAACAACATTACGCATAGTCATAAACCTAGGGTTTAAGCACCCTAACATCCAGGTCAATCCACCACAAATCGATCCATAAAGAATCCAGCAAATCCTATCATCCCCTTCACATAACGATGCACCTTGAGCAGCAGAATCATGGAACATAAATAAGGTTTTCATAGATGACCGGATCCAAAATCAACAAACATAGGGCCGACGAAACCCTAACAACCAGTGATAAAACTTACAACTCTCTCCAAACCCACTTATCACAACACGTACATCTGTAACAGAACTTGCCATCATCAGATCCACGTAAAGGAACTTGCATAAACAAATAAACCCAAGCGAGGGTTACTTGAAATCGATAGATAAACAAACCTAAAAGGGTTTCTTAGCGTTAAGGACCACCACCAGATCTGCACATCAAATAACGAAACCCTAAAAGGGAATAATTAATTTGCTGCGCAGTAAAGAACAATATAAACCCTTAAAAAACCGACCAAGATGATCGAACAGTAAGGATAAAAGGGTTTATATGTGAGATCGCCCAAAAAACAGATCGTCCATAAATATATATAAAGACGGTTAATAAAACCGACTTTGAATGATGGAGAATATAAACAGATCTGCCCAACGAAACCCTAACAACAAATCGATAGCACTAAAGGCGTTCAAGATCAATAAAGACCAAAAACGAATTAAATAAAATCGATTGAATAATAGTGATAGATAGGGTTTCGTTCATCCAAGCCGCCACCACTTTAGTGATAAAACCAATCCACAGAAACGTATTGCATACCCAAGATAGGTAGAGAGGACGTTTGTGGGTTGGATTTTGGCCAGAAATTGAAGGTAGGTGGCGGCCGGATTTCACCAGAGAGAGAGAACTTTTTAGGGTTTTTTTTGATAACTCCCTAAGGGTAAGGGTCATTACATGGAAGTTCTTGATGTCGAGTATGAATGGTGGCTATCTTCGTGTTCTAAGTGTGTTTGTTTCAATCATGATGATGATGTGTGTCCTCTTAGACGTAAGCTGGTTACTAAGGTTTTGGATTCGACTCAACAAGATATTGAAGTCAAGCGTAAGGTTCACTCTAACAAGGCTGGTCAAACTAGTGATAAGGGTAAGAAAGGGGCTTGGGGGGTTTCAACTAAGCCAAAACTTTTGTATCAACCTGTTTCTAAACCGGCTACCAAGAAGAAGAATAGAGGTACACAACTTGATTTGGGGGCTGTTAATAAGCCTACAAATGATGATTCTACTTCGATTGGTACATCTAAGGATGCGTTGAAGAGTGATTTTGGGTCTACTAAGGCTGTGGATAGGGTACTAACTCAACTTGAGCAGCTTGAACCTGTGGATGCTCATGCTTCTTTTGGAGGTGTAGAAACCGTGGGGGAAGGTTGTGTTAATACGGTACCATTGCATAGCACTATTGAAAGTTTGTGGGAGCATGGTTCTCACAATGATGTTGCTTCTACAAGCGTGGACTATTCTGATTTTGCTACTTCTAGCTCGTTTACTCCGGTTACAAGTGAAGTAGTGAAGAGTCCTACTATGGAGTGTGATCCTATTGTGAAGAGGGTTACGTTCGTTGATAAAGTTGATGAAGTTGATGAAGTCTATGAGAACTACGATGATATTGAAAATTATTCCAAGTTCAAGAATGGTTCTTCGAGAGATTTCATGGTGCAAGGACGCAAGAAGAAATAGTTACATTTTATGTCATTTTATTTTTGTGGTTCTTGCTTGTTAAGTTGCTTTGTTTAGCATGTTTGTTTGGTCAGTTGCACATGTTGTGCATGTTAGTTTTAAGAATGGTCTGTCATTCTTAGAGAGGTGTCTTGTAAGTGTCCTAAGGGACTGTGGCGAGGAAAGTCACCCTCGTCCTTTGTACTTCAACGTTTTTTGGATAATATATTTTACCGAGGTGAAATAACCCTTTTACCAAAAAGAAAAGCCTTGTCCCTAATGCTTGCACACTTCATAAGAGCAATTGTCACTTACATGATGAGATCCATTGTCCCAAAAGGCTATCTTTATGAGGTCAATTTGTCCCTTACATGATAAGAGCCGTTGTCCCTAAAGGCTCACTTCTTGAGAGCAATTGTACCTTACTTTACGGGAGCCGTTGTCCCTAAACGCTTGCTCACTTGATGAGAACAATTACCCTTTACATGATGATAGCCGTTGTCCCTAATGCCTGCACACTTGATAAGAGCAATTGTCACTTACATGATGAGATCCGTTGTACCTAAAGGCTAACTTTATGAGGGCAATTTGTCCCTTACATGATAAGAGCCGTTGTCCCTAAAGGCTCACTTGTTGAGAGCAATTGTACCTTACTTTATGGGAGCCGTTGTCCCTAAACGCTTGCTCACTTGATGAGAGCAATTGCCCTTTACATGATGATAGCCGTTGTCCCTAATGCTTGCACACTTGATAAGAGCAATTGTCACTTACATGATGAGATCCGTTGTCCCTCAAGGCTAACTTTATGAGGCCAATTCGTCCCCTACATGATAAGAGCCGTTGTCTCTAAATTGTCACTTCTTGCGAGCAATTGTACCTTACTTTATGGGAGCCGTTGTCCCTAAACGCTTGCTCACTTGATGAGAGCAATTGCCCTTTACATGATGATAGCCGTTGTCCCTAATGCTTTCACACTTGATAAGAGCAAGCGTCACTTACATGATGAGATCCGTTGTCCCTAAACGCTAACTTTATGAGGGTTTAAGAGATGGAATCGGGGTTTTTGATCAATAAAAAGTCTTCTTCAACGACTGGTTTGGCTGCTAGGGTTCAGAACATAGATGGTAACGTTATTGTTAATAAGAACATGCCATTGAAGTCAATCCTTAATAGTACTGGTTTGTCAGGTAAAACGGGTAGTTTCAAATTGCCCAATGAGATTAGTTCTGGTTCGAAGGGTCCTGATGCTATAATAATTGATACTAATCAAAAGAGTACGCTAGTTGATGAAGGTGTGAACACATATAGCAGCCCTAGGGCTGCTGGTGAGAAGTCGTGTGATGTTGGGGTCTTGATTGGGAAGGCTGTTCATGATAATACTCTTAAAGATTCTCCTTCACGAAATGATGCTCTAAGTCTTGTTGAATCTGATTCAAGTAAACCGGATGTGGATACTTCGAATATTGCAAACAATGCAAAGGTACAAGATTCTGGTTCAACAAGTGTGTGTACTTATTTAGGTGCTAAAGTCGTTATTCCAATTACCGTGGTTGAAGATATGTGTCAGGAATTTACTAATACGTTATACGGTTACTTTATTGGTCAACGGTTAGCGTTTCCTTTGGTGGAAGGTTATGTCAAGCATGCTTGGGTTAAGTTTGGTTTCCAACGTGTTATACTACGGGGTAGTTTTTTCTTTTTCCAATTTTCGTCACAAGAAGGATTGCTTAAGGTGCTAGAAGGTGGTCCTTGGTTTATTAGATCAACTCCAATCTTTTTAGATAATTGGGTGGCGAATACTAAATTGGAAAAGGGGGTCATTACTAAGGTACCCGTATGGGTGCGTTTTCATAGGCTACCTGCTGTGGTGTATTCGGAAACTGGTGTTAGGTTGATTGCTGAACGAGTGGGGCGACTCATGCGTATGGATGAGGGTACTTCTGC
>LBNU01024198.1:76079-87043 GCA_014162995.1 Artemisia annua
GTAATAAAATATGAGAAAACGATAAAAACCAAGACAAAAGCACGAAAAACGAGCACGAGACTTGAAAGAGTAAATATTTATAGCCGGAAAGTGAATTTGAGCTCAAGATGACAAAACATGTCCTTGAAAGGTTTAAAGTTTCAAGAATAGTCCCCGAGCTAAGTTTGAAGCAATTTACAAGAATGGTCCTTGAACTTTAAAGACTTGTCAGATTTGGTCCCTAAAAGCTCATATATGAAAATATTACATCAAGGTCCTTCAAAATTTCAAGACTTGACATTTTCAGCCCTTAGAACAAATTTATAAAACTTGGCAGAATTAGTCCCCCTGAAAATCAGAAGTTACACTTTTTCCCTAAAACTTATAAACCTTTAAACTTTAAAACTTATAAAACCATAAACCCAATATCCCTTAAATCTCTTATACCCAAATCCACTTTACACCCATTACACCACTCGGCCCACTACCATTCACCAGCCCACCAATCAATAACCCAAACCCAAAAATCAAATAAATATAAAAAATCCACACAGTTACCCCGTTTACCCCCATCTTCCCCACGCCACCACCTCTGTAAATCCAAAAATTACCCCACACCCAATCTAGAAACCTCGTACCTAGGATTCTAGACCCTGCCAACATGTCAGAAGCCTTCTAGACCATACCAACGTGGACAAGATAAGGATAGAACAAGCTGGAAGGACCAAATGGATAAGGGATTATGAAATTCGTGAAGATTCTAGGTGGGAAAGGATCCAGAGATGAAGATAAGGTTTCTGGGACCTTCATCAAGCTTCATCACCGCCATTGAAGACCTATAAATAGGACCCTTGGTCATGAGTTGTGGTCGTGTAGAATTTTGTAGTAAGCTAGTTATTGTTTAAAGCTCTCTTGTAATCGTTTACTGCTTTCTTTAGTGTAATAAATCTTTCAAGCTTAATAAAATTTCGTTTTGTTTACTCTCAAGTTGCATTTCCTTCTTAATCCGCTACTAACTTTTCACACTATAAGCTCTTATTTACTTACAAAAGCTCTTTTATTTCTGCTTATTTAGTATTTCACTAAGTCCTTAAAAGTTTTATAAGCTTTACTTTTGCTTTTACTTAGTTTCATATTAAAAAAAAAGAAAAAAAAACAAAAAAAAGAGCATAAGCTGAGGTGAAAAGCTAGTAAGCTCTACATACCTCTTTATAAGCTCATATAGCTCCCCTATAGCTTATGTTAGTTTATACCTTTATTTCATAGCCAAATTTTGCATCTGCCTAAGTCCAAGTAAGTTGCTTTCTGTCATTTTCTTTAGTTATTTAGCTCAATCTCAGTTCCTATTAGCTTATTAGTGTGCATTTAGCTTATAGCTTATTGAGAACTATCTTGTAGCCTGTAGTTAGCTTACTTGCATTATAGCTTCATAATTCATCAAATCTGCCTTAATATAATAATACTTGCATACTAGAGTAATTGTAGTTATATCCTGCATATTAGTGCTCATTTAGATCTTATTTTAGCTCAGTAATAAACTTCAATAAGCTGCTTTAGTTTTAGAAGTCCCTAGTTCAAAAAGTTAGTATAATAGTCAATTAAGGTAGTGTTTGGATTAGGCTAGTTTTTGATGTTATAGTTGTTACTTAGGCTTGATTTCTGCATATACACTCTACTTAGGCGTAATTAGGACCATTTCAGTCAAAATAGTGCACACTCATTCATCAAAAGTCAAAATTAAGCTTAAATATTAATTCTGCCCATATAAGCTTCATCTGTCATAAAATATTAGGTTCAATCCATAGAACTAGGGGTAAAGGCTAGTTAATTTAGGTTTAAACATAAGTAACAAACATAATAAAGTAGATTTAGGCCAATCAAACTCACTTTAGTCAACTGTTTATTGCATTTCAAAAGTCAATTTCATCTGCTCAGGACAGACTCACCTAGGCTACTTGCAGTTTAAAGTTTAGTGAGCATAAGTTGTTATTAGGCCTTAATCTTGCATCTAGGATTAGTTTACCTGCCATAGTTCACACATAATCATTTCCAAGCAATCCCAACAACATTTGCTAGATTAAAATTCATAATCAAATCTGTCCCAACTTTGTTAGTGCAGTTGCTACAGTAGCTTATAATAGGGTTAAATTAGGGTTCAATTGGGTTTAGAAAATTAGGGCTTTTGTAGTTTTTAGGTTCTCTGCTAGGTAGTATTTATTTTGCCCCCATTAGGTTTCCCTTATTAGCTTATTTAAGTGCTTATTTAGTAGCTCAAAGTAGGGTATTTGAAGAATACCAAACCCTAAATCGTGCGATTCTTTAACCCTCATTCCCTAAATCGTTTTTTCTCAATTCGATCATTGCTCTCTTGTTTTTCTGATTCCTCTTGTTATGCTAGTGATTAACATTCGTGTTTCTCATTGCTTAATCTTGTTGGGTGATGTAAATCTTGAGATTTTTGGGTCGAATTGGTGTAAAAACGATTTAGGGTTTGTCAAGTTTCAATTCGTTTTTCTTCTAATCTGCTCTAATTCCTTTGATTCTTTGGATCGAATTGATGATTCTAGTGATTAAACATTACGTTTGTTATTGGTTCTTCAAATCGTTGCTTGGATCTGAGGATTTGGTTTAGATTTGGTGAAATCGTTTTTGGTTAGGGTTATAGCCGCCTATACTTTTTTCAATCGTTCCTTATTTTCCTTCTTTCTTAAGTCGGTTCTTTGGACTGATTTACTTATTTAAGGACGATTATTCAAGGATGCTGCACATATCTTTCATTCCATTCGATTCCCTTTATTAGGGATTAGTTTTTTTATCCTGTGCGCAAGGTTCTGGTGCTTACTGTTTATCAATCTCGTTTGGGTTCCAATCGTACCTTATTATCCCATAACACCTAGAGTTGGTTTTTAATCGACTATTACCTTTATAAGGGCGATTCCTTTTTGCTGCTGCACAATTTTTTGCATTCCATTCGATACCCTGTTAGGGTTTCGTTTCTTATATGTGCATTGGTTTGATGGTCCTTAATTCCGACACTTTACTCGTTAAGGGTTTGGTGTATATTCTGGTTGCAAGTAACCCGTCCAAGGGTTTTGGTTTTAACGCGTGCATCTGTTATTTGGTGCTACAAGTCTATCATGGAAGTCATTCGTGTTCAAGTGGGTTTATGAGAGATGGAAGTGCTGCTGCTGGGCGTTATTGATGATGTTTGTGCTTGGCTTGATCCAATACGCTTTGCTTGTGATCATATGATGTTGAGTTCAAGTCTGAGTTGAGGTTTGGTTTGTTAGGGTTCGTTTTACCCTATGTTATTGCTGCTATTGATTTGCTCGATCCTCTTGATGTGATTTGTTTATGCTATTTGGAGTTGGGTGGATCAATGGGTGGCTGAAAGTTAGGATCCTTAATCCTAGGTTTAGTTGAATTTGTTCTCATGTATTTGGGTACAGATTTATGCTACATTGGTAAGTTAAGTTTTTTGGGGGCTCTTATTCAAAACCCCATTCTTTCAATGCTACATTCGATTGAATACTCTTTGTAGGTTGGATGGTTTAATGTGCAAGTTGAAGTGTTCTTCATGGAAGTAAGTGGACAGCCATAGTGACTTTGAAGGCTCAAGATTATTTTTGAGTAGTTTTATAATGTTTTATTTACTTTCGTTATTATTGGTTGGTTCATTTGTGTAAGTTATAAGAATGGTGTGTCATTCTTATATGAGAGTCTGTAAGTGTCCTATGGGACTGAGTCGAGGGAGTCACCCTCGTCCTTTGTACTTCAATGTTTTTTTGGATAATGCATTTTACCAGGGTGAATAAACCCTTTTACCCAAAAAAAAGTAGGGTATTTGAACTGTTCTTAGTGTATACTGTCATAAGTGCTTATTTGGCTTATTTCTCTTCTTTTCTATGCTTTTTGTGTTCCTAAGTGCTTATATAAGCGTTCTTAAGCAGTCTTGAAAGATTGGTGCTCAGTGCTTTTCATTTGCTTAAAATTGGCTTATTTCCAAACTGCTTAATAGGTCCATTAGCTTATTCAGTAGTCAAAACTTGCTTTTCTTAATTTTCCTAGGTCCCTTAGCTTAATTTAGAATTATCCTAAAAATTTCAGAATTATTTGAGCTTATTTACTATTTATTTTATTTAATTTTAGTTTTTAATCACTTTTTAATTAGTTTTAATTAATAATAATTAAATAAAAATCTAAATAAATAGTTTTCTGTTTTAAAATTACTTTTTAGTTATTTTATAATTTTAGAAAAATAAATTTTACTTTTCCAAATTATTTTCTATTTATTTAGTATTTTTAGTAATTAATAATAATTAGTATTAGTTTTTAATTAATAATAAATATATAAAAAGCCAAAAAAGCATATTTTTAAGTTTTAAAATTACTTTTATAGTATTTTAGAGTTTTCAAAATTATTTTGTACTTTTTCTAAGTTAATTTTCATTTTTAGTTTAATTAAGTAATTTAAATTAGTTTTTATGTAATATTAAATAAATAAAAAGTAAAATAAAAAGTATTTTAAGAAAAGTTAAGTTTAAATTTACATTTTTAAACCCTTAGGAATTTAGAATTTAGGTTTTCCCTAGTTGACTTAGTTTATCCCGAGATTAGCTCGGGAATTTAGGATTCGATCCCGTTTTACGTTTAGGTTTTTATTTCCGTGCTTTACGAGCTTTCCATGTTTATTTGTTTTTACGTGCTTTTATTTGTAGAAATTTAGGGTTCCCTTAGCCTGCACGATTCATTTCACGAATCACGAACACGAACCAACGAACCAAGTTTCAGCCTTCGTTGGGATTACGACCCGGGGATACATATTTACCGGTGCTATCCTCGGATATATTGTTGGTGTATTATATACGCTATCATTAACGAACAAAATAAAACGCGAGTCTTAAGAAATAAAAATCCTACGGAAGTGAAAATTATATTTTTACAAACCTAATGACAAAATAAAATTATTGGAAAAAGAAAAATATTTATTACACTATTTATTTAATTATTATTAATTAAAAACCACTTAAACTAGATTAAATCAAAATAAACACTAAACTAATTTAATTAAATCTGAAATTTATTCTATAAACACTTAGTAATATGAGTTAACTAGGAAAAATATAAAAGGTACAGAAAGCTTATTAATAAGCTGTAAAATAAGCTAAAAAGGAAATTAAGCTAATTATGCTAATACTAGTATATATAAAAAACTGGAAAACATAAACACTAACAATACCATAGGGGAGATGGTGCACGGTGGGAGATGGTGCACGGGGTAGGCTTAGTTCTGTACCAGGTAACCAACAGGTCCCTAGTTCGAATCCCACACACCACAATTTTTTTTTACAAACTATTTATTTTTTTGGTTTTTCTTTTACACAAACATTTTAACAGCAAAAATAAATAACTTTTCCAAAAACAATATTTTTAAAAGTCACTAATAAGCTCAAAGTGAGCTTAAAAGTTCAACAGTTAGGCTTATTGAAACTTTTATGGAATTTTGAACTTTGAAAAGCTATTAACAAGCTAAAAACTGAGACACAAAAGTTAAATAGGCTACAAGGTACTGAGATTGATCAAAATAAGCTGGAAAATGTAGAGATAAGCACAATGAAAAAAACTAGAAAAGAAAATAAGCAAAGCCAATACCCACTGAGAACTGAACAGGCCAAGGGCTTTGTTTACAGGCTACTTAAGCTTGAACAATAAGCTAAAAAGCCAAATGGAACCCTGAACCAACTAGTCAAGCCTAAGGGCTTCTCAAAGAACCCAAAAGCTCACTGTGGGACCCACTGATCAACTCAAAAGGATCTTGTGAAAGTAACATGAACACACTGATGAGTCAGTGTAGTTCATGTGATGAGTGAATAATGATGGACCAAAATAAGCAGTACAGTGAGCAACAAAAGGGCAAATAATCATAAGCACATTAAGATGGTATAGTGAGGTCACTAAATCCACAAATGAAACAAGCTAAAGATCACTATTGAGTGCAATTGAAGCTTTTGAAAATGAGCTTGTGAGAAAAACTCTCCTGGTGCAGGGGAGGTATATGAAAAACAGGCAAAATCAAGCACTAATTTAAGCATTAAAGAAAATTAAGAAAAATAAAATAAAATTAATACAACTAAGATAAGCAACCAAATATTGAATATCCAGAAGCTCATAAGCTTAAACTGAAAAACAAGACCATGAAAAATCTTGCCATTTTGAGAAAAAACTGTCAAACTATGAATTTTGACTTTTGAGAAGAAACATGAAACTTTGACTTATTTGAGATTCTAATGACTACTATAGACTAAATAAGTTGTAATAAGATGAAATAAGCCCAAAATAAGTTAAAACAACAACTTATATAATGAAATGATGGTTCATGGATCCTAAATATCTACACAGTTAACAGTTAAGGGGCATTCATGGATGATTTTGACTTTCTATGAGGTACCCTATGTATCTTAGGCTATAAATGACCTAAAAGCGGCTATATTAAACTGTCTATACCTACTGAATAACTTAAAGCAAGCTTGTGTACAGAATTAAATCCAAATCCAAACACCCCTTAAAGCTTAACTGTTTTTAAGTTTATGAGGATTTAGACCATTAATTGATCTTTTACTTATGAAAACTAGTTAACTAAGATATATAGAACATGTATAAGCTAAATAACACAGATTTAAACAAGTAAACTAACTAAATGAGACTTATGCTAATTATCACTACAGGATGTATAACTGAGCAAAGTTAAGGTCCAACAAATAAGAAATAACAAACAACTAACCACTGATTTCAGTTAAACCATATAAGCACAATCTCACAGTCATATATCAAACAAAAGCAACAATAGGAGTATAAGCAGTAAATGATATAATAAGCTAAAGAAGGACATAAACTCACAATTACCCCTGGCTCAAAACAGGGACTCACATAACACCAGGATAAGCTCAGAAACAAGATTGAAAGGCCTAGGGGTCTTCAATGTAAACTGATGAGCTCATGTGATTATTGAATGTGCTACTTTAGCTGTCAGTTGACTTTTTGTTGACTATTTGAAATTTTTGAGTAAAAGCAACAAATATGGAACAATGAACTCACTAATAGCTATGTTAAGCTATAATGAGCTTCAGTAACCAAACTTAAACTTGTTAAAGCTTATGAAATCTATTCTAACATAAATGGGGATTTAAGCTTAAAACATGAAAATAGGTTGCAAGGAATTAAAAAGAGAAACTATGTTTCATTAATTTTAAAGATGATTGTACTACTGGAAATGAGAATTACAAAGCTGAGTTTAGAGTTTTACATTAATTTAACTACATTCGACCTACTTTACAAAGAAAAACTACTAACTATCTCCCCTTCACTTCNCTTGTTGAAGCTTATGAAATCTATTCTAACATAAATGGGGCTTTAAGCTTAAAACATGAAAATAGGTTGCAAGGAATTAAAAAGAGAAACTATGTTTCATTAATTTTAAAGATGATTGTACTACTGGAAATGAGAATTACAAAGCTGAGTTTAGAGTTTTACATTAATTTAACTACATTCGACCTACTTTACAAAGAAAAACTACTAACTATCTCCCCTTCACTTCTCCTTCTTTCTTCACTTATATTGACTCAGTAGGGCTTCTGAGCTTTTCCCACTTCTTTCCTGACCATTGGATTATCTTGAATTGATCTCAGCCATTCAAATGATTTTTGGCACCAAAAAAGTCCAATTGGCAGTTGGGGTAACTTGTTAGGTATTTGGAGAATTAGATGGGTTTTGGACTTATTGGAGGTTAGGGGAAACATGGAGTGGGATGTATGAGCTGGAGTGATGGGGGATACCTGGATTTAGGGAATTTGGTTGGGAGGGAAGATGAAAGTCAAAAGGGTGTGTTGACTGGGTGGTTATAAAAAACGGGGGGAGTTATATTTTGTGTATTTGGGCCGGTGAAGTGAAATGGGCCACTGGGTGGAGGATGTGGGCTGTGGTGTAAGTGGTAGTGGGTTAGGGATATGATTAATGGGTTTAGTAAACTACATAAGGTCCTTTTGGTTTGTAGTTATTTAATCATAGGGACCAAAAATGTAATTTTCTGTATTTTGAGGGTTTGGTATATGATTTCCCAAAAGTTATCAAAAGGGTATATTTTGCCAATTTATGAATAGTACAAGGGTATATTATGTTAAATTCCATTTTTAAATACCCGGGGACTATTTTTGCCAATTTTGAAACTTGAGGGGTAAAAGTTTCCATTTTAAGAAAACTTTCATCCATGGACTAAAAGTGAACAAGTTTCATTTCCCAAGGACTGATGTTGACTTTTCATGGAAATAATTTGACCAGGGACTAATTTTGACAAGTTTTGAAAGTTGGGGGACTGAAACTGCCAATTTTGCAAACTTTGTTCGTTTTTCATTTGTTTTTACTCATTTTGCATCTAAAACATATAAAACACAATTTTGAAATATTTTCAGTATTTTGATGCATTTCTGAGTGTTTTTGTATGTTTTGCAGTTCAGATTTTACCAAAAATGATGAGTGTTTGAGCACTCATCAATGTTCTTCCTATTCTTTGGTGGTACTTTGAAGAGCTATGTATGAGGAAGTTTACAAGATCAAGATGTTGGGAAGTTCGGGGCTTACCCTATTTGTTAGTGATCACCTTTCTTGGGACATTATTCTGATCTAGAGGCCCTTGAGGGTTGGTTAATTGGAAGTTAGAGCTCTATGACGTCTTTTGAAGAATCAAGTGTATCTACTTGAAGCGGTTAATTTGCTATTTTATTAGGCGTTGTAGTTTTATGTTCTATTATTTGTTATAAGTGTGGTCTGTCACTCTTATATAGTGGTTAGTGGTAAGTTATAGGAATGTTTTATCATTCTTATATTTGTGTCTGTAAGTGTCCTAAGGGACTGAGTCGAGGGAGTCACCCTCGTCCTTTGTACTTCAACGTTTTTTTGGATAATGTATTTTGCCAAGGTGATTTAACCCTTTTACCAAAAAAAAAAAAAAAATTCCTTACTCGATAAATCTAGGTTTAACGAGGTATAGTTTCCCTTAGTAGAGAACTAATAAAGTTCCTTACTCGTACCTTACTCGGTAAAGAACATCCTTACTCGTTAATTCTGAAATTTACGTTATTCCTTACTAGATGATCTTCATGCTTACTCGATGATCTACATGCAAACCCAGAAAAACCCAGAAAGTACCCAGAAAAACGAGACCAAGATTCACCATTTTGATTGTTTTGACCACAGATACCAAAGGATAATGAGACAAAGAAAGACCAGATCTGGATATGACTTTATATAACCATTTAAATCTGTTATAACAAAAAATTAATCACAAACTGTACAAAACTTATTATAACAGTTTAAAAAAGGGACGTTTTTGACAAGATTTGACCACAAAATCTGTAAAACCCAACATTTTGAAAGCTTACAAAATTACCAAAATCCCCTTGCAATTTAAAATTTTCATAATTAATTATTTAAAATACTAAATAAATCAAAGAAACTTAGAGACAAGCCACATATGTTACCAAATAATTTTATAACAACACATTTAATATTTTGAAGTGTACAAAATTTATATGTCACGCCTAAGGATTTTCTATAAGTCCAAAATTATTTTTATAATTTGTACATAATTAAAATTTAAGAGATAAACACTATATAATTTGGGAAGGTTGAAAATCTGAATATATGGCCCTTATACCAGCCCAAAAACTCGGCCTAAACACAACAAGATCAATTATATGTATCCCATATTCTCCTATTAATTCTATACCTAAAATAAAACCCTAAAACCACCTAAAAATCACAAAGCGGCACATAAAAATTTCCTGGAACATCTGCGTATTTGTGTTGGCTGTGTTCAAGGCTAAGGGACGTGGGAAAAATAGTGATTAAGGTTGTGGGTGATCGAGTGAAGCTTTGGGAATTATTTGGTGTCGAAAAATTCCATCCGAGAAGATTAAGGTTGTGGGTGATCGAGATAAGCCACACAAGAAAACATTAGACAGAAATAAGCCTAAATTAATGTTAAGGGACTAAAATTGTAATTTTGCGATATTTGATGGATCTATGTGTTTATTTGGCTAATTATGTGATTTATATGTTAATTAGATAATTTGAAGGTTTAAATTGAAATTAATATAACTAGAGGGACTAAAAATGTAAATATGAGATATTTTGCATGTTTTGACTTGATTTATACATAAAGGGCTGTCTATGTCATTTTTATATAGTTGTGGTGCTTATGTGATAATTATATTAGTTAAAGGTTTAATTATGGTAAATTATATAATTAAAGGGTTAATTTGTAACTTTTGAAACTATGGGGGTATAAAGTGTAAATCTGACATATCTGGCTTATGTGACTTTTATATGAGTGTTATAATGTGTTTAGTTTCATGTGTGACCCTCAACTTGTTATATTGACACTTTTAACCCTAAAACATGTTCGGTGACCTAACAAAACCCTAATCTCATAAAATATCTATAAAAGGAAATCCGTTATACACGAGGCCATAAAACTTGACAATGGGACAAAACTAACTTATAAGAATGTGATAATATATGAGAACTTATTATTTCTGGAAATCTGCTAATTACGGAAACCTGCTATCTTTGGAAAAGTGCTATTTATGGAAACCTTCTAAATAAGCAAACTTTCTAAAAATAGAAAGATAACCTAAAAAGGAGTAATCTGATTTGAAATGAACAAACGAATAATTATCGACTTCAAATTCGTCTAGGTTATGTGAAGAAGAAGGAGTTCCTATTTCTGTCTGATGTTTTCTTGTGTCTGCTTTGTCGTCTGGTTGAGGTACAGATATTCTGACCTTTCAGTAAGGTTTCTCATGACTCATGATCCATTTTCTCTACCCCTACTCTGATTTCTGATCTTGGTTCTTCTGATGTCTCTGGTTCATTTACATTATTTTTTGTATGAAAACCTTTGAAAATATAACTTGATGATATGAGACAAA
>LBNU01024198.1:90304-115195 GCA_014162995.1 Artemisia annua
CAAATGGTCATTGTATGACTCATTAGTACGTTTAGAAACAAGGAAGAACAGGAGAATCAATTGCGCAACTTGTTAGAAATTTGACAATCAGTTGTATATCCCAGAAGTCTGATGTATGTTGAGGCAACGGTGTTCTCAATCAAGAATATTGCCTTAAACTCCGACAATAGAATTGAGAAGCTGAAAATTTACTGAACCAGGTAGGAAAAATTGGAAGGTTCTTACAGATTGCGTCACTGTTAATAAATTTCGTGAGCAGAGAGAAACAATTCAGTTTGATTGGAGAGCGGAGTTTTGGGAAAGCTAAAATAGAAATATGCTTCCGCACTTGCAAGTGGTACCTAACTTGGAACGCTTCTAGGAGAGACTCGGTCATGAACGTATACATCACAGGGAGATGATTGTTTATGCATCAAGTCAACTACAACGTATGAGAATATTGTTCACTGCATGAGCTGGAATTGACAACAGAAGTGGTTACCCCGAAGAGTGGAAGACGATCCCTACAGAGCAGAAGTGCTGGCGAGCAGAGGACAAAATCTAGTCAAGATGGCGGACCCGGAGCTGATGAAGACATGCAGTCTCACTTCCCTATTCATCTTGGTTGTACTAAGATGAATTGAGAGTGGAAGCAGACTAGATGATGAAGGGATTCAAGATCGTGCCAGAAGTTCACATTACTCCATCACATTTCAAGAGAGACTATAGAAGGAATGATGAACCAGACTCAAGCTCATGATTTTGATCACTCCCAGGTTGATAGAAGAATGAAGGTAGATTAACCGGATTTGAAGAGATTGGAGATCATATATTTTGTATGGACATAAATTGAAGTAAACCTCTAGGTTTGGATGAACTGATTATGTGAGGAAGAAGTCGACGATGAATTTTCACTCCTGTTGACCCATTTAAGTCTCGTGATCTGGTTATAAAACCCTTTAAAGATTTTAAATTCTCTAGAAACATCTCAGTTCCGTGTTCATTCTGCGTTTTCTTGATATTGGCCTCATTTTGAGAATTTTGGCAAATTGTGAAGATCTATGTTCTTGAACACAGTACGTTACTTCTGTTAGAAATTCTGGGATTTCCATTACTCTTATGAGCAGTTGTTTTTCCTCTAGGTTATGATGTCTGATTCTGTTGACCTATGGACTGTAGAAGTACTAAGTGAACTAAGAATAAGTAGCTTGTTTACGACTCGAGATAAAGTATGATCATCATGAGGGCATAATTATGTGGTGCTCGTATTATGACGCCTGATCAACGTGATAATACTTACACCATATAATGTGTACTCATTGTGATCATAGGATATCCGAGGAGTGCCTTTGAAACCTTAGAAGTACTGGTATCTTATCTGAATTATCCGCAATAAGTGAGGCTTTGAGTTCTTTCTACATATGTTTATGTTTGTTTTCCGTTTGTTAGAGATCTGAATGAGTTTGAACTCTTGATTTGCATTCTGCTGACATCTGTATATCTGTTACAAATCTTAAGCTTCATTATAGAGCTCTCTACTGTCTGAATATCGTCATTTGATCTGATTTCTGTCTATATTCCATATGTATTACCGATAAGATTCGCCTAACATCATCTAATATATGTTGCATTGGTTTGACCGAATTCACCCTAATTTGTTTTATTATGAGGAATCCTAAACCCTTAAATCTGGATTGAATCATGAGAAGCTAGTTTGTTTTAGAAGACTCTGTTGGGAGACCCTCCCTGAGCGTGAGGAAAAGTGCGACGAGCTTTTGCGATTTGCTACGACTCCGTCTGACCTTGCGACTTCAAATTTCGTCGACGGATTTTTTTTTAGAGGGGAAGAGTTGAAAACCCAACATTTTGAAAGCTTACAAAATTACCAAAATGCCCTTGCAATTTAAAATTTTCATAATTAATTATTTAAAATACTAAATAAATCCAAGAAACTTAGAGATAAGCCACATATGTTACCAAATAATTTTATAACGACACATTTAATATTTTGAAGTGTACAAAATTTATATGTCACGCCTAAGGATTTTCTATAAGTCCAAAGTAATTTTATAATTTGTACATAATTAAAATTTAAGAGATAAGTTACGAGCACTAATTCTCTCTCTCCCTATGGAGAATCCGGCCGCCCCTTCCATACTACTAATCCGGCCATAACCCTCTCTTAAACCGCCTCTCTATCTTTTAATTTATTGGTTAAGGTTCGTTTGATCCTGTTCTAATTCATTAATTGATATGCAATCGGTTCTAGGGTGGGGTTTTATTCAGGAAGGCGGTGTGTTGGTTTTTTCATTATATTAGCGATTTCAATTGATCAAGGAAACCATAATCGCTGCTATTTTCTTTCCTTGGTCGATTGTTATTTGTGATGGTGATGCGCGTATTGCGAAACCCTTTTTAGGGTTTCTTTATTATCACTCGATTCATGATGATGAGATACATATATGAGGCTGCTGCATATCATTGAATGGAACTCTTATTAGGGTTTCGTTATACTAATCGCTGGTATATGTATATTGGTACATGCTGAACGATTATAAAACCTTTTTAGGTTTTTACTTGTTTTGAAGCTGGTCTTTGGAAGTAAACCCTCGCTAGGGTTTTTGATTACCTGATCGTTAACCCTCTTAGGGCTGTGATGATTTAATGTGAACGTGGGTTATGGGAGAGATGTCTATCATGTTTGGCTGCTCGCTGCATTATTGTTGGATCTTTTTATTACTGATATTTATGTTTTTCGATCAGTTTTTGATGCGACTATGGAAGTTAGGGTTTGGTTTACCCTATTGCTCGATCATTGATGGCAGATTGTTAAAGGTTGGAAGATTAACCCTATTGTTTGAATATAACAGGTCGACTGAAGTTTTTTGGTACGATAATATTAGTTTTTGATCTGTTGGTGTATTACGAACATTGGTTGTTTTGGAAGTTAGGGTTTGGTATACTCTATGGCTGCAATTTCTATGGCGTGAAAGTTCTGTTTGGGATAGATTCATGTTGTTGATGGATGTTAAGTTTGGGGACTCTTATTCAAAACCCCAATCACACAATCACAGATCATTCTCATTTATTTTGAAGTCTCGTGATTGTCTAGGATGGAAGTTAGGGTTTCGTAATCCAATGTTCATCCGTTAATGGTCATCATGCTTGGTGCGTGCTCGGTTTTGCATCTAAACATCCACCGTTGGAGCAATGAGTGCTGCTCTATCCGTGGTTTTAGAGTCTCTCATCAACCGTTGTGTGAAATTTGTAAACTGAATCTCAAGTTTGATGATTCATGAGTGGGCAAGTTGGAGGATTATTCATGGAAGTAGTTAGACTGTCATAGTGATTTAGAAGGCTCAAGTACTTTTCTTGATTAGTATTGCAATGTTTTATTTACTTTTCTCATTATTGGTAGGTTCATTTTTGTAAGTTATAAGAATGGTGTGTCATTCTTATATTATAGTCTGTAAGTGTCCTAAGGGACTAAGATGAGGGACTCACTCTCATCCGTTGTACTTCAATGTTTTTTGGTTAATATATTTTACCAGTGTGCAGGATTACTCCCTTTTACCAAATTTTTTTTAAGAGATAAACACTATATAATTTGGGAAGCTTAAAAATCTGAATATATGGCCCTTATACCAGCCCAAAAACTCGGCCTAAAGACAACAAGATCAATTATATGTATCCCATATTCTCCTATTAATTCTATACCTAAAATAAAACCCTAAAACCACCTAAAAATCACAAAGCGGCACATCAGAATTTCCTGGAACTTCTGGGTATTTTTCTTGGCTGTGTTCAAGGCTAAGGGACGTGGGAAAAATAGTGATTAAGGTTGTGGGTGATCGAGTGAAGCTTTGGGAATTATTTGGTGTCAAAAAATTCCATCCGAGAAGATTAAAATCAAACTGCTTAATCCATTCGATCCAAACCACTTGGGGTATTATTTTATCACCCTTTATACTCCATATAATCTGTATAAAATGATAAGAATGAACCATGCATGTTTATAAGCCATACGAATTTAAATGAGATAAAAACCCTAAAATCATGGAAAATTGCTAATAGGCTATAATATAATTTTCGGGGCTTCGTGGTTATTTTTCTGGTGTTTCTACATGATCATGTAACTCAGATAAAATAGGTGCTTAATTGTTTGAAGCTTGATAATCCTTGTGGTGATTTTTATGTTTTTACTGATTTGAAGAAAATGAAGAAATTAATCGAATTACATGCTACATATTGGTTTATGATTTTTGTTGTTTCCATTATGATGTATATAATCTGAGAAAAATGTTACATATATTTATTGGAAGCTTAGAATAATTGTTTTGATTTAATTGTAAACCGAGTTAAAAAGAAAAAGAGAAAAGAAATCGAATTGTTTAGGGTTTAGGGTTATTGTGATTTTTATCGGTTATTAAATGGTGTAATGATTATATAATGATGGTTGGTATGTGGGAAAAATTAGGGTTTGTGTTTGGGGATTTTTGTTGAAACTGATTTGATGTTTATAATTATAAGGGTGTGTTTTGTAATTATTGAAACTGGTGGGATATTTTTGAAAATTAATTTGGAACAGTAGAAAATCGTATAAATTGATACTTGAGGGGTCTATGTCTAAATTTGGATAATTAAGGGTTTATTTGGGAATATTATTAATTAAAAAGGATTATTTTGTTAATTTGGAAACTTAAGGGACTAATTGTGTAAATACCTGATTTTTGGCCTAAATTAATGTTAAGGGACTAAAATTGTAATTTTGCGATATTTAATGGATCTATGTGTTTATTTGGTTAATTATGTGATTTATATGTTAATTAGATAATTTGAAGGTTTAAATTAAAATTAACATAATTAGAGGGACTAAAAATGTAAATATGAGATATTTTGCATTTTTTGACTTGATTTATACTTAAAGGGCTGTCTATGTCATTTTTATATAGTTGTGGTGCCTATGTGATAATTATATTAGTTAAAGGTTTAATTATGGTAAATTATATAATTAAAGGGTTAATTTGTAGCTTTTGAAACTATGGGGGTGTAAAGTGTAAATCTGACATATCTGGCTTATGTGACTTTTATATGAGTGTTATAATGTGTTTAGTTTCATGTGTGACCCTCAACTTGTTATATTGACACTTTTAACCCTAAAACATGTTCGGTGACCTAACAAAACCCTAATATCATAAAATATCTATAAAAGGAAATCCGTTATACACGAGGCCATAAAACTTGACAATGGGACAAAACTAACTTATAAGAAAGTGATAATATATGAGAACTTACTATTTCTGGAAATCTGCTAATTATGGAAACCTGCTATTTTTGGAAAAATGCTATTTATGGAAACCTTCTAAATAAGGAAACTTTCTAAAAATAGAAAGATAACCTAAAAAGGAGTAATCTGATTTGAAATGAACAAATGAATAATTCTCGACTTCAAATTCGTCTAGGTTATGTGAAGAAGAAGGAGTTCCTATTTCTGTCTGATGTTTTCTTGTGTCTGCTTTGTCGTCTGGTTGAGGTACAGATATTCTGACCTTTCAGTAAGGTTTCTCATGACTCATGATCCGTTTTCTCTACCCCTACTCTGATTTTTGATCTTGGTTCTTCTGATGTCTCTAGTTCATTGACATTATGTTTTGTATGAAAACCTTTGAAAATATAACTTGATGAATGAGACAAACTATGTGGAAGTGATTTCTTTAAACATGATACCAGACTTGTTTCAAAAGGAAATTTAAATAACTCCTGCTAAAAAAATTTTAGAGAAATACCTTTATGAAAATCATGTTTTAAATGAAATGAAAACCTCTAAATCTGTTTCCTTATAAAAACTTTCACACTTGTAAACCTTGAACCATTGATATGAACCTTTGCTACCTTTCTTCTGATATTTTTCCTTTGTTTAGGATTCCCTATGCCATTGCTATGATCCCCTTTTCTATTTGAACTTTTGTTATCTGAACCACTTACTATCTGAATTTGCTATCTGAACCTTTGATATTGAACTTATGAAATATGAACCTTTGATATTAAACCTCTGCTTTATGAATCTGCTAATCTGATAAAATCTTATATACATATATATACCATCTGATATGATCTGTATAATCTGAACTTCTGTTTTATCTGGACATTTAAATTCTGATATGTAATCTGAACCTTTTAAATTAAACATTGACCCATTCAGTATGAAACCCGGGCTATCACTAGGCATGGGGGTTCCATGTCCGTGTCATTGATGCACCAGTGGCATGACTCATGTGTGGGTGAGTGATTTCTCACACCGTCCCTTTGATTATGGTCTGCACGTGAATGGGTAAGGGGCGAATGGATGCATCCTAGGTCTGTTATCTGTTATCTGTTATCTGTTATTATTATCTGTTATCTGGTGAATGTGGCTGTGTGTGCAATACACGTCGTTCACAACTCATTGAGGTCACCCCTCTGTTTACATCTGATATTCTGAGGCCTCCCCTCTGGATTTCATATGAGGCTGCTACTGATATTATTTGATCTGTTCTGGGCACGTGGTTGAAATACTGAATATAAAACCTAAACTTAAACTTTAACCTGGTACCTTTACATTTACTTTTACACTTAACTTATATTTAATCCTTACATTTACCGCTACACTTAACCTCTACATTTATTTCTACTTTACTTAACTTTACCTTCATATTCTCACCATGTTACACCTTCCGATACTTATCCAATGCAACATATTCTGTCTTTCTTTTCTGTTTCATATTACTTTGTTGTTATTACTTTGTTGTTATATCTGGGTTATGGGTGAAGAGCGCAAATAGGAGCTTTTAGAGAGGATTTGCGTTGATGGATTACTAGTGGTTTTGAAGAGGTTTTAGATTAGTCATTTTGTACTTTAATTCTTATATTGTATTTCCTTTATCATAGAACCGTTTGTAAACTTGGTATTCGTTTGTATTATTAAAGTTTATGCTTGTGTTTGTTCTGATTGACATCATGAATGTGACATTTTAGCCCTTGTTGGGTTGGGGTGTTACAAAATCAACCAATAACAGTAACGACGCTCTGATACCACTTAATAGGATCGGGTTTTTAGGTTGATTTATTGATTCGGGAGGTCGGTGTGATGGAAGTAAAGAGTTGCCATGGTTAGAGAGAGAAACTAGAGAGAGAAGGGGTAACTATGTGTTTTATTGATAATAAGGAAAGGATAAGATTACACACAAAGCATCACCCCTCCATGGAAGTATGGAGGGGTTTATATAGGCCTTAAAACACATGACTTTACATAAATGACGGTTTTAGTCCATGTGTTTGTGCCTTACTAAGATAACTAATGTAATCTCCTAATGTTGTCACATTCTCGTGTTAGGATGATTCCTAACAGGCTCACTTGTTAAGAGCAATTGTACCTTACTTTATGGGAGCCGTTGTCCCTAAACGCTTGGTCACTTGATGAGAGCAATTGCCCTTTACATTATGATAGCCGTTGTCCCTAATGCTTTCACACTGATAAGAGCAATTGTCACTTACATGATAAGATCCGTTGTCCCTAAAGGCTAACTTTATGTGGCCAATTTGTCCCTTATATGATAAGAGCCGTTGACCATAAAGGCTCACTTCTTGAGAGCAATTGTACCTTACTTTATGGGAGCCGTTGTCCCTAAACGCTTGCTCACTTGATGAGAGCAATTGTCCTTTACATGATGATAGCCATTGTCCCTAATGCTTGCACACTTGATAAGAGCAATTGTCACTTACATGATGAGATCCGTTGTTCCTAAAGGCTAACTTTATGAGGGCAATTTGTCCCTTACATGATAAGAGCCGTTGTCCCTAAAGGCTCACTTGTTGAGAGCAATTGTACCTTACTTTATGGGAGCCGTTGTCCCTAAACGCTTGCTCACTTGATGAGAGCAATTACCCTTTACATGATGATAGCCGTTGTCCCTAATGCTTGCACACTTGAAAAGAGCAATTGTCACTTACATGATGAGATCCGTTGTCCCTAAAGGCTAACTATATGAGGCCAATTTTGTACCTTACATGATAAGAGCCGTTGTCCCTAAAGGCTCACTTATTGAGAGCAATTGTTCCTTACTTTATGGGAGCCGCAGTCCCTAAACGCTTGCTCACTTGATGAGAGCAATTTCCCTTTACATGATGATAGCGGCTGTCCCTAATGCTTGCACACTTGATAAGAGCAATTGTCACTTACATGATGAGATCCGTTGTCCCTAAAGGCTAACTTTATGAGGGCAATTTGTCCCTTCCATTATAAGAGCTGTTGTCCCTAAAGGCTCACTTGTTGAGAGCAATTGTACCTTACTTTACGGGAGCCGTTGTCTCTAAACGCTTGCTCACTTGATGAGAGCAATTGCCCTTTACATGATGATAGTCGTTGTCCCTAATGCCTGCACACTTGATAAGAGTAAGTGTCACTTACATGATGAGATCCGTTGTCCCTAAACGCTAACTTTATGAGGGCAATTTATCTCTTACATGATAAGAACCATTGCCCCTAAAGGCTCACTTGTTGAGATCAATTATACCTTACTTTATGGGAGCCATTGTCCCTAAACACTTGCTCACTTGATGAGAGAAATTGCCCTATGCGTGATGATAGCTGTTGTCCCTAATGCTTGCACACTTGATAAGTGCAATTGTTACTCACAGGAATAGATCTGTTGTCCCTAAAGGCTCACTTGTTGAGAGCAATTGTACCTTACTTTATGGGAGCCGTCGACCCTAAACGCTTGCTCACTTGATGAGAGCAATTGCCCTTTACATTATGAAAGCTGTTGTCCCTAATGCTTGCACACTTGATAAGAGCAATTGTCACTTACACGATAAGATCCGTTGTCCCTAAAGGCTAACTTTATGAGGCCAATTTGTCCCTTACATGATAAGAGCCGTTGACCCTAAAGGCTCACTTCTTAAGAGCAATTGTAACTTAACTTATGGGAGCCGTTGTCCTGAAACGCTTGCTCACTTGATGAGAGCCATTGTCCTTTACATGATGATAGTCGTTGTCCCTAATGCTTGCACACTTGATAAGAGCAATTGTCACTTACATGATGAGATCCGTTGTCCCTAAAGGCTAACTTTATGAGGGCAATTTGTCCCTTACATGATAAGAGCCGTTGTCCCTAAAGGCTCACTTGTTGAGTAAAATTGTACCTTACTTTATGGGAGCCGTTGTCCCTAAACGCTTGTTCACTTGATGAGAGCAATTGCCCTTTACATGATGATAGCCGTTGTCCCTAATGCTTGCACACTTGATAAGAGCAATTGTCACTTACATGATGAGATCCGTTGTCCCTAAAGGCTAACTTTATGAGGGCAACTTGTCTCTTACATGATAAGAGCCGTTTTCCCTAAAGGCTCACTTATTTTTTTTTGGGTAAAAGGGATGTTTCACCCTGGTAAAATATATTACACCAAAAAACATTGAAGTACAAAGGATGAGGGTGACTCCCTCATCTCTGTCCCTTAGGAAACTTGCAGACTCTCCTATAGGGATGAACGATCATTCCTATAACTTACAATATAAGGATGACAAGCCACACTTATAACTAATAATTGAACATTAAACTACAACGACTATAAAAGAAAAATTAAGTGCAAATCAAGTAGACTCTTGAATCTTCAAATCGTCGTAGTAGTCCAAACGTCCATAATCATCTTCATAGTCCCACAAACCATGCATCAAAAGAATCAGAATTAGAGCATATGTGTGATAACCTGGAGATGAACATTCACAAAGAGGCCAAGAGGTAAAAACACCCCCCAATAGCTCAAAGACAATCCACTAAGTCCCAAGCACCACGTATGACCAAACAAAGCAGCACCATACTTGTTTCTTGAAGGACTTGTACTTGCCATCAACCGCCATTCGTATAATAGACCAAATCCAAACAGAAAGAACAATACAACCAGGTCTAAATAATCACGAATACAAATTCTAAGGTTTGAAACAAACCCTAACATCCACGTCAATCAGCAACATCGATCACAAATCCATAACAAATCATTACCATTGTTTTGAGAAAGATGACTAGGGTTTTCGAACAAGGATCCCTAAACTTGACTCCCAGCACCATAGATAACAAGACCATTAGTAGTATAATAAAGAACACCATGATCAGCAGGTCTTGGGAACGGCATCAAGGGTTTTTGATCAAGGAACCCTCACAACTTGACTTACATCTAAACAAACATCTCTCTAATAACCCACAACCATTATAACTAACATCATCATAGAACTTGCAACAAATTTAATCGACTTCCAGCACTAACCTTGCGCACATGAAGAATAATACCTGAATGCAGCAGCAACAACCCACAATATCATAATAATAACCAAAACCAAACGGCTTTGATGTTGCAATTAAAGAACAGCCCACACAAAGCTACAATCCACCTAATAATAAACCCTAAAAGAGTTTCAGTATGCAGTAAATCGATAATAATCACCAAAACAACCAGATCGCATCATAATATAGTAGATCGATTAAAATAACCGACCTAAAAAACTTGCAACATGCAGCGATCAAAATCTTTTTTTTGGGTAAAAGGGTTAATTCACCCTGGTAAAATATATTACACCAAAAACATTGAAGTACAAAGGATGAGGGTGACTCCCTCATCACTGTCCCTTAGGACACTAACAGACTCGAAAATAAGAATGACACACCATTCCTATAACTTACAATAAAATGAACCTACCAATAATGACACAAGCAAAAACTTGAGCCTTCTATATCACTCTGGCAGTCCATCTTAACTTCCATGAAGAATCCACGTAGAAATAACCATAGAATCATCCAAGCGGTCTTCAACGTATAATCTGTTTGTAGTAGCAACGAACACCACAAACACAACCTCCACCATACCCATCATACACTAAATCCATAAGCAACTAGCCGAAGATAAGAAAGTGAACAGTAGCAGCATGAGATAGCGTAACACACCAATAGACACACTTGATTCTTCAAAAGACATCAAAGAGCTCTAACTTCCAATAAACCAACCCTCAAGGACCTCATGATCAGAATTATGTCCAATAGAGATGATTGGTAACAAATAGGGTGAATCCCCTAACATCAATAGGTAAAACCCTAACTTACAATCATGATCATTTTTTTTGGGTAAAAGGGTTTATTCACCCCGGTAAAATGCATTATCCAAAAAAACATTGAAGTACAAAGGACGAGGGTGACTCCCTCGACTCAGTCCCAAAGGACACTTACAGACTCTCATATAAGAATGACACACCATTCTTATAACTTACACAAATGAACCAACCAATAACAACTACAATAAATAAAACATTACAAAACTACTCAAAAATAATCTTGAGTCTTCAAAGTCACTATGGCTGTCCACTTACTTCCATGAAGAACACTTCAACTTGCACAACAGACAATAGGGTCCAACCCTAACATCCATCAAAAGAAAGCAGCTCCGATCCCATACAAAACATCAAGCCATAAAAAGAAGATCGAACCACCCATAAACGATCCATAGCAACAAGAATAACTAGTGATCGAGTCAAGGATTTTTGAATAAGATACCCAAGAAACTTAACTTACATATACCAAAAGAAGCCACCATGTTAGGTTTGAATCGTAAAATCATCCTCAACTGGAAGCCCGGTTCACAAGTTTCATACAACGGTTGGTGAAGGACTCTAAAACCACGGATAGAGCAGCAAGTAAACTCGCTCCAACAGCGTACGTTGAGATGCTAAACTGAACTCCAATAAGAAATAAAAATCAGCACAAAAAATCATCCAAATCCATAATAGTAGCTCTACTTCCACAATAGCAGCTCCAAACCATCATAAGAGATACATCCAGCTGCAAGAGCATTGACTTACACATGAAAAACATGACTTCCACTCTCTCAAAACCCACGTACCAATATAGCTCCACGAATCAATTCGACTTGTAATAGACCAACAGGAACAGTAGCCACTAACACCATAGAACCAGATCCCATATCACTTTCAAGCCATGAACTTGCAAATTGAAATAATCTAAACCCTAAAAGAGTCTAGGTAACCATTAAGCACCAGATCCAATACCAAAACACACCAAACTCCAAAGCACATTAAGATAATCATGATCATGGTAGTTAGATAACAAAGACACCAATAAGCAAAACTACCCAAACGATCAGCAACACCCGAGATGATTTTTGAACAAGAATCATATAACTTGACTTTCACAAGATAACTTGACATTCACTCTCCCAAACCCACGTAACAAGGATGAACCACAATCAAAGTTGACTTACAGGAAACATAAATCCATAAAGGAACATTCCGTATACACCATCCTATGTAACTTGCAAATCGATAGTAACAAAGCCCAAAAAGGGTTTCGACTAGGCATCAAGGGATAACGCAGCAGCACCAAACAAACCCCAAAACGATAAATACACCAAACCATAATTGAGAATAGTGTTGAATTAAGCACCATAAGAACCCATGCGCACATAAAAAAACGAAACCCTAAATTTGGGAATCGAATGGAATAAAAACGAGGCGCATCAGAAAAAGATTCGACCATATATATTTAAGAGTCGATTATAAAACCGACTTTAATCAGTAAAGGATATTAGGATCAAATGATAGAATCGGTGACGATTTAAACCCTAAAAAACCCTAACAATGATTCACCAAAAAACGATCTAAATCTTAAAAAACTAGTAGCGATTAAGTATCCCAATGATAAACACAATATTTGATCACTAGGATAAATCAAGTCGGTACAAGAATTGAAGGATTAAGGGCAGATTTAATGAGGATCGATTAGGGTGAGTTAGGGAAAAAATCGCCCATAGTGGGAGAGACCTTTAGGGTTTTTCCCCCCGGTCGCAGCGATCAAAATTACCAACGATATAACCATAATAGCACAAGAACCCCAATAATCGACCCTAATAATTAATAAATGATTAACAAAAATCGTTTTTAAGATTTAATATATAAGGGAATCGATCATAGAACAAGGGTTGATTTTGGAAACCCTAATAAAGTCGTAATCTCCAACAACCGACTTAAAACAGATTCTAGGTAATGAATTTGATTAATAAGTGTAAAACACGAATGTTAGACACGAATCAAGAGCAAAAACGTTATAGAAAATCATGTTTCAGAGGTCGATTGCTGGAAAAAATGATTGATCTTTGAGGGATGTTAGGGTTTTGCAAAATCGCCCACTTCGTATAGGAGATTCGTATAGGAGATTCGTATAGGAATTAAAGGCTCACTTGTTGAGAGCTATTGTACCTTACTTTACGGGAGCCGTTTTCCCTAAACGCTTGCTCACTTGATGAGAGCAATTGCCTTTTACATGATGATAGCCGTTGTCCCTAATGCTTGCACACTTGATAAGAGCAAGTGTCACCTACATGATGAGATCCGTTGTCCCTAAACGCTAACTTAATGAGGGCAATTTGTCCCTTGCATGATAAGAGCCGTTGCCCCTAAAGGCTCACTTGTTCAGAGTAATTGTACCTTACTTTATGGGAGCCATTGTCCCTAAACGCTTGCTCACTTGATGAGAGCAATTGCCCTTTACATGATGATAGCCGTTGTCCCTAATGCTTGCACACTTGATAAGAGCAATTGACACTTACATGATGAGATCCGTTGTTCCTAAAGGCTAAATTTAAGAAGGCAATTTGTTCCTTACATGATAAGAGCCGTTGTCCCTAAAGGCTCACTCTTTGAGAGCAATTGTACCTTACTTTATGGGAGCCGTTGTCCCTAAACGCTTGCTCACTTGATGAGAGCAATTGCCCTTTACATGATGATAGCCGTTGTCCCTAATGCTTGCACACTTGATAAGAGCAATTGACACTTACATGATGAGATCCGTTGTTCCTAAAGGCTAAATTTAAGAAGGCAATTTGTTCCTTACATGATAAGAGCCGTTGTCCCTAAAGGCTCACTCTTTGAGAGCAATTGTACCTTACTTTATGGGAGCCGTTGTCCCTAAACGCTTGCTCACTTGATGAGAGCAATTGCCCTTTACATGATGATAGCCGTTGTCCCTAATGCTTGCACACTTGATAAGAGCAATTGACACTTACATGATGAGATCCGTTGTTCCTAAAGGCTAAATTTAAGAAGGCAATTTGTTCCTTACATGATAAGAGCCGTTGTCCCTAAAGGCTCACTCTTTGAGAGCAATTGTACCTTACTTTATGGGAGCCGTTGTCCCTAAACGCTTGCTCACTTGATGAGAGCAATTGCCCTTTACATGATGATAGCCGTTGTCCCTAATGCTTGCACACTTGATAAGAGCAATTGTCACTTACATGATGAGATCCGTTGTTCCTAAAGGTTAACTTTCTGAGGGCAATTTATCCCTTACATGATCTGAGTCGTTGTCCCTAAAGGCTCACTTCTTGAGAGCAATTGTACCTTACTTTACGGGAGCCATTGTCCCTAAACTCTTGCTCACTTGATGAGAGCAATTGGCCTTTACATGATGATAGCCTTTATCCCTAATAAGCACACACTTGATAAGAGGAATTGTCACTTTCATGATGAGATCCGTTGTCCCTAAAGGCTAACTTTATGCGGCCAATTTAACCCTTACATGATAAGAGTCGTTGTCCCTAAAGGCACACTTGTTGAGAGCAATTATACCTTACTCAATTGGAGCCGTTGTCCCTAAACGCTTGCTCACTTGATGAGAGCAATTGCCCTTTACATGATGATAGCCGTTGTCCCTAATGCTTGCACACTTGATAAGAGCAATTGTCACTTACATGATAAGATCTTTTTTTTTGGGTAAAAGGGATGTTTCACCCTGGTAAAATATATTATCCAAAAAAACGTTGAAGTACAAAGGACGAAGGTGACTTCCCTCACCTCAGTCCCTTAGGACACTTACAAACTCGAATATAAGAATGACACAACATTCCTATAAGTTACAATAAAGTGAACCTACCAATAATGACAAAAGTACATAAAAATTACAATATTACTCAAGAGAAGAACTTGAGCCTTTTATATCACTCTTATGGTTCACTTTAACTTCCATGAAGAATCCACGAACATCCAAGCATTCTTCAACATATTATCTATTTGTAGTATCCAAGAACACCACAAACAAAACCTATATGATCTTCAAATATCAATCCAAAGAGTTTTTGAAATAAGAACTCTAACAAACTTAACTTCCAAGCTTAAAGCAGCAGCAACATCACAACATCCATAAGGTGCAAGTTTGAACATGCACATAATTCATCCATACGAACCAAACTTGCGTAGCCAAACGGACTTGTACATACAATAGGGTTACACCCTAACTTCCAGCAATGATAGCAAAAGTTTTTTGAATAAGAAACCAATAAAACTTAACTTCCAATAGCAAACAGCAGCAGCACATACATCTCTCTCATACCCACTTGAAACGCGAATGACTTATAGCACCAAGAAGAATGCACAAGTAAAATTCCAAACCCTAAAACGGGTTACTTGCAAGGAGAAGATAACCAAACCCACGTCGAGTTTAGTAAATAATTAAGCACCAGAAACCTCATGTGCACAAGATATAAATGAAACCCTAAGTAAGGGAATCGAATAGAATGAAAGTAAAGTGCAGCAAAAGAACTAAATCGTCCTTATATATTTATAATCAGTCAAGAACCGACTATGGAATGAGGGTGAATAAGGAACGATTAAGAAAACCCCAATGGCGGCTACAAACCCTAAAAAACGATTCCCATAAAACTGAACCAAATCTTAGATCCAAGCAACGATTTGAGTTAAACCAATAATAAACATAATGTTTGATCACTAGAATAATCAATTCGATCCAAGAATTAAAGGGATTGGAGCAGATTATATGAAGATCGATTGAATGATGGAACAACCCTAAATGGTAATCTTCATCAGAACGACCCAAGAACTCAAGATTAAAAGTTCTCTCTTTGGCGACAAAAAAGAACCCTCACCCAACCTTAATCGTTTTTCATAATTCTGCCAATTCTTTTGGTTTCTTGCACTAATCTTGTAATAGTTATTGATTAACCTTGTTGTTAATTCGTTTCTAGAGCGGGTTTATGTTTAGATCTCATTAAGCTTGGCTGGTTTGTGAATCGTTCTTGTTAGGGTTCTTTTTTGTCCAATCGATCTCCAATATCTCCTAATCTAAATCATTCCTCCTTATTCTAATTCCATTGTTTACGATCATAATTCCTCATCTTTTGTTGCATTGATTTTAGGATTTGTTTGGAATTATTCTTGAGAGTTGGAGTTGGTTACTATATTTTTTTCCCTAAATCTTTTTTAGGGATTTTCTTTAAACCGACCATTGGAATTCTTATCTATACGGTTGTTTATATCCCTAAATCGTTTTTAGTATTTATTTTGAACCGACTTTGTCAATCCTATATATATTCGGTTCTAATCTTGGATCTTTTATTGATATATCTTCTGATTAGTTGGGTTTGGCCGAGGTTTAAGCTTAACGACATACTTAACCTTTTATTAGGGTTTTGTTTATTTATTCAGTTGGTTTGGGATTTGTTGGAGCTTCATTGTTATATTCTTGGTGATTCGCTTGCTGCTGTTGATCTTCAATTCGTAATCCTTTTATTAGGGTTTTGGTTTTAGCATGCAGGTTATTCTTGGGTGTGCTCACTCAAGCAATTGTGTCTATACTGGTTGTTTATGCCATGAACGTGGGAATGGTTTCGGTTTGGAAGTGTTTTCGCTACTGGTTGTGAATTTGTTTGGGGTTATGAGAGAGATGGTAGTCAAGTTTTTGAGGGTACCTTGTTCAAAAACCCCTGTTTCGATCCAAGACCTGCTGATCATTCATGTTACACTAGTGGTCTTGTTTTGTGGTATTGGGGTTTCTGTTCATCGTTCATAGTCACGCTGCCAATCATATTGATATTGTCTTTTGAACGATGCTACTGGTTCTTCGGAATTTTACCCTTGTTCTAGTCTATGGCAGATTACTCTAAACCTTGTCATAGTGTTTATTGTCATCACATACGTATGGTGGGCAATTGATTGTTATTATTTCAGTTTTTGTGATCATGTGAGGTGTGCCATTGTGACTTGATCCTAGGTGTCTTCATGTGTTTCATTCGAATGGGTTTGAAGTTTGGTTCAAGTTATCTCTAAGAATGGCTTGTGATTGGTATATGTTCGTTGCTTGCATGGCAGATTTTTGGTATATTTATACCATTATTGATCTGTTTGTTAATAATATGTTTATATGTGGGGATTATTCTACTATGGTCATGACATGGGAGGTGTGATGCATTTGTGACTTGATCATTGGTTGTCTTCATGTGTGTCATTCGTATTTGCTGGAAGATTTGGTTCAAGTTCGGATATGCTGGATGGTTGGGTCGTTTAGAACATGTTTATGCTTCAAGTTCGAATTGCTACGGAAGTCACTCTTATTAGGGTATTAGATTGTGCTCTTTGCATAATACTAATAGAAGGTGCAGTTGAGTTGAAGCTGAAAGGTTTGAACTACTATGACGATTGGAAGATTTAAGGATTTCCTTACTCTTGTTTTGTCTATGTGGTAGTGTTTCTTTCTTACTTTTAAGAAATGGTAGTGTCTTGTTATATATGCAATTTCGCCTATGTAACGGGCTTAGATATGGGATTTCACCCATATCCATTGTACTTCAATTTTCTTTTGGTTTATGTGGTAGGTTATAAGAATGTTTTGTCATTCTTATATTAGAGTCTGTAAGTTATAAGAATGGTTTGTCATTCTTATATAAGAGTCTGTAAGTGTCCTAAGGGACTGAGATGAGGGACGTCACTCTCATCCGTTGTACTTCAATTTTTTTTAGTGTAATGCAATTTACCGGGGTGAAATAACCCTTTTACCCAAAAAAAACAAGATTAATCAATGATAAACACGAATGTAAATCACTAGATTAACAAGAGGAATCGGAAAATAAGAGATCAAAGGACGAATTTTAGAAAAAACGATTCTTTTTCACCAGAGAGAATCGTTTAGGGATTTACTTACTTACATGATAAGATTTGTTGTCCCTAAAGGCTAACTTTATAAGGCCAATTTGTCCCTTACATGATAAGAGCCGTTGACCCTAAAGGCTCACTACTTGAGAGCAATTGTACCTTAATTTATGGGAGCCGTTGTCCCTAAACGCTTGCGCACTTGATGAGAGCAATTCTCCTTTACATGATGATAGCCGTTGTCCCTAATGCTTGCACACTTGATAAGAGCAATTGTCACTTACATGATGAGATCCGTTGTCCCTAAAGGCTAACTTTATGAGGCCAATTTGTCCCTTACATGATAAGAACCTTTGTCCCTAAAGGCTCACTTGTTGAGAGCAATTGTACCTTTCTTTATGGGAGTTGTTGTCCCTAAACGCTTGCTCACTTGATGAGAGCAATTGCCCTTTACATGATGATAGCCGTTGTCCCTAATGCTTGCACACTTGATAAGAGCAATTGTCACTTACATGATGAGATCCGTTGTCCCTAAAGGCTAACTTTATGAGGACAATTTGTACCTTACATGATAAGAGTCGTTGTCCTTAAAGGCTCACTTGTTGAGAGCAATTGTACCTTACTTTATGGGAGCCGTTATTCCTAAACGCTTGCTCACTTGATGAGAGCAATTGCCCTTTACATGATGATAGTCGTTGTCCCTAATGCTTGCACACTTGATAAGAGCAATTGTCACTTTTATGATGAGATATTTTTTTTTTGGTAAAAGGGTTAATTCACCCCGGTAAAATATATTATCCAAAAAAACGTTGTCCCCTGTTTCTAAGCATAGTATATTTGATTTTTATGGGCTATATGTGTATCGTGATGTTTGGAACTCCATTGGTTGGTCCCTTTGGAGACCTCCATGTATTCAGAGTACGCATGTGGTTCTAGATCAAGCTGTTTCTATATTAAGTTTGAAGATCAGGGGGTTGTCTTAGTTTATGAACTTATGTTTGGTTATTAGTCTCATTGTTATTTGCTTTTTAGCTTGTTATCAGTATGGCTTTGTCCATCTATGTTTTGTTTTTTTGTTTCCAGGCAAGAGAGATTTGAGTTAGGGGTTGTCCTTTCCTTGTCCCTCTTGTTCTATCTCATGTACATAACTCTTCATTTTATTTAATATATTTTACCTTTTTGAAAAAAAAAAAGAAAAAAAAAACGTTGTCCATAATGCTTACTCATGTCTGTGTTTGTATTGATAAACTGTGTAAGAGATTCTTGTGGTCCGGTGGGGGTGATGGGAGTGGGATTGCTAACGTTTCTTGGAAAGACATTTGTAAACCCAAAAGCCAAGGTGGTCTTGGTTTAAAACCCCTCAGACTCATGAATGAAGCGTTAATGATTAAGTATCTTTGGAACATTATTAGTAAGAAGGATTCGCTGTGGGTAAAATGGGTTCATGCTTATAGGGTCAAAGATAGGAATATTTGGTTTAATGTTAAATCTGAACATGGTGCTTCGGGTTGGAATCATATCTTAGGTCTTAGGGACAGAATTCGCTCGTTTGTTGCTTACAAATTGGGGAATGGTAGGAGTTGCTCTATTTGGTTTGATAAATGGCACGAGAAAGGTCCCTTATGTAAGCTCATTACACATAGCTTCCTCACAGAAAATGGTTTTAACGTAAATGACAAAGTGGTTGATTGGTTAGATCATGATGGTTGGAAATGGCCGAATGAGTGGTATGATTTGTTTGGTGAGGTAGTTAATGTTCCTGTTCCTTTTTTATCTGATGATTGTGATGATAAGGTTATTTGGATCAATAAGAAAAATAAGGAGTCGAAATTTAGTGTTAAGGAGGCTTGGAAAGCTATGCAAATTGATTGGCCCAATGTTCTGTGGTATAAACACGTTTGGTTCACTCAGGGTATCCCAAGGCATGTTTTTTTGCTTTGGATGGCCATGAGGAATAGGCTTAAAACTACTGACAGGATCTCCAAGTGGTTTAACATTTCTAGTACCCTTTGTCCGTTGTGTAATACCGTTGATGAAACCCACGCTCACTTGTTTTTTTCTTGCAGTTTCTCTAAGATTATTTGGGATAACCTTAAGATTCTATGTAAGCTAGATAATGTCTCGTGTATTTGGGCTGAAATTGTTTTTGGAATCTCTATTAGAACTGCTGATAACTCTCTATGGAGTGTCATTCAGCGTTTAGTTTTCGGGGCTGCGGTTTATTACATTTGGCAAGAGCGGAATATTAGATTATTCCAAAAGAACTTTAGAAGTGAGGAGACTGTGTTCAAGATTATTGTTTATATTGTTAGGCATAAGCTGTTAAGTTTAAAGATTAAGCGATCGGTGGAATCTGTGAAGGCTGCGGTTATTTGGAAGATCCCGTTGATGAGTATCAATGGTGAGGATAATAAGAACCAGAACAATGGTGTTAATGGTGTTACGTAGACATTTGAGGTGGCCTAGTCTTTTTTTTTAGTAAAAGGGTTAATTCACCCTGGTAAAATATATTATCCAAAAAACGTTGAAGTACAAAGGACGAGGGTGATTTCCCTCGCCACAGTCCCTTAGGACACTTACAGACTCTCATATAAGAATGACAACACATTCTTATAACTTACCACTAACCACCATATAAGAGTGACAAACCACACTTATAACAAATAATAGAACATAAAACTACAACGTCTAATAAAATAACAACTTAAAACTATTCAAGTAGGCACACTTGATTCTTCAAAGACGTCATAGAGCTCTAACTTCCAATTAACCAACCCACGAGGACCTCATGATCGGGATTATATCCAAGCAGTAGATCGGTTCCAAGATAGGATTTTCAAACCAAACCCACAAGTTGACCAATAGAAAACCAATCAGCACTCACGTCGACAAAATAAGGTTACATAAAACCCTAACCAACACGACCACATCCAAACGATCCACTAACCATAATAGAAAAATAGCAGCAGGATCAAGAGCCATGCGGTCAACATACAACATATGAAACTATGGAAAAATTCGATAACCCCCAGCAAACAAACGAATTCAGCATGCAGAATCATCCATAGACATGAAATAGGGTTTAGAACAACCCTAACTAACCTGTCACGTACACCATAACACATGATTATTAAAAAAGATCAGCATCAGACCCCACAACCATGCAATAGTAGCCACTCTTCCAAAACAATAACTTCCACTTCCTTTTCTCTTGACCCTTCTGTTAAGATAATCTACCTGCCCAATACAGGTCAAAATTAAGAAACGAAGAAACGACATGAACCATACGGCAACAGTCACGAACATAACAGAAGCAGCAAGATTCAACATACCCAAAAAAATAGGGTTTCAAAGCCCCTAACATACAACAGCAGTCACGATCCCCATTAGCACCATAAATGTTGAACCATAGAGAACAGCGTATAAGGGAAACGAAACCCTAACGACCAATTCGTCCAACATACACAAGCCTCTCTCCCATAACCCACGTACATATCACAAGCATCCATACGGAACTTACCAGGATCAAAACCCTAGAAAAAGGGTTACTTCCATATTGAATATATCGACACCCAAGGATATCGAATAGGCAGTTCAGGATAAAACCAACCGAAACCCTGTATACTAAACCTATGTCGAGTTTAGTTCAGCGTTAAACCACCAGAAACCTTAAGCGCACTAAAGCACGAAACCTCAAGAGGATATCGTATAGAGTTACACACTTTAACCAAAAATTGATTAAAAAATGCGCTGGGTACCAAATCGATTATAATATGAATATAGCAGCATGCATGATATCAATCGATTATGATAAGAATATAATAATAAACCAATCAGCGAATATAAATCAAGGCACAAAAAAAGCGAATGACTCATGCACCGACCCACGATGGAGGTGTAATATGTTAAGGGAATCACTTACTTTGCCAAGAGAATATAATAATAAATCACACCCTGTTAATAATCAAACCGACCCACGAATGAGAAAGAATAAAAAATTAAAGGTTATGATCGATCGATTATGGGATTAGTATTCGCTTTTCGCGACCAAAAAAACGAATCTAAGAAAAATTACACCGACCCACGATTACTAGATCCAATAAAATTAAAGGATTAAGAATCGAAGAGGTGCAAATCGTTATGAGCAGGATTCGTTTTTTTGGTCGCCAAAATTCGCCAAAGGAGAGAACTTTTTTAGGGTTTTTTTTTTATTATTTTTTTTTATTTTTTTTTAATCAAGAGGTGGCCTAGTCTGCACATGCTCACATTGAGTTGTATGCAGGTTTCTTGGTTGCTGATCGATGGCTGGGCCTACACATTGATCACACTTATGTATTTTCCTTCTAACGTTTACTGTATTGGTATTTCTTTTGTTGGGTTTTATTGCAGACCAGTTGATTTTCGTGTGTACTGGGTTTGCTGGTTCTGTCCAGGCACGGGTTTTTGGAGATGCAATATTGTTTTTGAACGAGACGAAGGTATGTTTTGCAATTTGCTATGCACTACAGAAGGACGGGTAGCTTTCTGCGCTGGCCATCAGTTGGTAGTTTTGGTGGTTAGATGGCTATGCACTACAGGAACCGACCCGAATTTCTGCCCTGGCATCTTGTACTGGATTACGCGGTTTCAAATGAGTTTAATGAGTAATGAGACTGTTTTTGGAGTATGGGTCAGTTTGCTATTTAAATCATGTATTGCTGGTATGTTGTGTGGATTTGCTGGGATTGTCAACGAATTCATCTTCCGGAAAAGAAGCCTAAGAAGACTACGCCGGACGATGAAGNAGGAACCGACCCGAATTTCTGCCCTGGCATCTTGTACTGGATTACGCGGTTTCAAATGAGTTTAATGAGTAATGAGACTGTTTTTGGAGTATGGGTCAGTTTGCTATTTAAATCATGTATTGCTGGTATGTTGTGTGGATTTGCTGGGATTGTCTTAGTTTTTATATTCAGGTTTGCCGGTAAATTCATATCTGATAAGATTGTTAGTATGGGTTGGGGTATGGGGTCTGTTGTGATGTTTGAAGTCTGGGCTTCTTTGATTATATTTTTTTGGTACTCTAACACAAACAAACCTTGTACTCTTTTTCCTTGCTCAAAGTTTTCCCTCAGGGTTTTTATTTGGCAAGGTTTTTTAACGAGACAAGGTTCTTGGATGATTGGTGATTATGATGCTGCATCCTATTCCAGATCTGATGTTGATGTTATGCTGTCCTGGAATCCTTTATTGACCATGCTTTCTGGTTCTATCCTGCTGTCATTAATTATCTGGATTCTGTATGGTTTACTAGTGAAGAGTTATGCTAGATTTTTGTTGTTATTACTGCTTCTCCCCTGTTTCTAAGCTTAGTATATTTGCTTTCTATGGCCTATATGTGTATGGTGATGTTTGGAACTCCATTGGTTGGTCCCTTTGGAGACCTCCATGTATTCAGAGTACACATGTGGTTCTAGATCAAGCTGTTTCTATATTAAGTTTGAAGATCAGGGGGTTGTCTTAGTTAATGAACTTATGTTTGGTTATTAGTCTCATTGTTATTTGCTTTTTANTTTGCTTTCTATGGCCTATATGTGTATGGTGATGTTTGGAACTCCATTGGTTGGTCCCTTTGGAGACCTCCATGTATTCAGAGTACACATGTGGTTCTAGATCAAGCTGTTTCTATATTAAGTTTGAAGATCAGGGGGTTGTCTTAGTTAATGAACTTATGTTTGGTTATTAGTCTCATTGTTATTTGCTTTTTAACTTGTTATCAGTATGGCTTTGTCCATCTATGTTTTGTTCTTTTGTTTCCAGGCAAGAGAGATTTGAGTAGGGGTTGTCCTTTCCTTGTCTCTCTTGTGCTATCTCATGTACATAACTCTTCATTTTATTTAATATATTTTACCTTTTTGTAAAAAAAAAAAAAAAACGTTGAAGTACAAAGGACGAGGGTGACTCGCTCGACTCAGTCCCTTAGGACACTTACAGACACAAATATAAGAACGACAAAACATTCTTATAACTTACCACTAACCACTATATAAGAGTGACAAGCCACACTTATAAAAAATAATAGAACATAAAACTACAACGCCTAATAAACATAACAAGTTAACCGCTTCAAGTCGACACACTTGATTCTTCAAAAGACGTCATAGTGCTCTAACTTCCAATTAACCAACCCTCAAGGACCTCTTGATCAGATTAATGTCCAAGAAGGCTCGTGAAATCTTCAATGATGCAGCCGCAATAATGGTAGGATAAAGAAGCACCAATACACACCAAACAACTACACTAAATCGATTGATCCAAATAGGACCAAACCAGCACTACAACACGATCCAATACCTCATCTACTACAAGTTTCAAGGATTGAAACTCTAGTTAAGAATGAAAACCAGTGTATCTTTATCAGTCATAGACGAAGCATAGGGTAATCCGACCCTAACTTACAATAGCCATCATAGAACTTCAATCGACTTCCATGTGATCTAGAACAGCACCCAAATCAAAGGACACATCACAATCACCACTTCCAAACAAAGACAGAAAATCAACATGACTGATCCGTAGCCTCCATTACATTCAAACAAACTTCCAAACGCATCCACAAGAGGAAAAGCATAATAGCAGATCAATACCGCCAATAATCCCATGATTGCGTACCACAAATACTACTCCATTGATGGTTTACAGCAGCAAACCATACCAGTAGTAAACATCAATAGGGCTTTGACCCTAACTTACATAGAAAAACATCCCAACCCAGCAGGTCTATGAAACGATCTGATTGCTAGGGTTTAAGACAACCCAAGCTTAATAGTACATCGATCAGCAGCATCAACAGAACACAAACCCTCCAATCGAACCAATAATAAGGACAAAACCCTATCATGGCCATAAACAATCCACAACATGATACTCAATAGCAGCAGGATCAATGAATACCAGCT
>LBNU01024199.1:5735-39664 GCA_014162995.1 Artemisia annua
TTTTGCCGCCCGCCATGCCTGTTGCTACCATGCTCAGTAAGTTTATTTATTAAAGTTATGTTATTTTAAGACTTGGTATATTGAAATCTTTTATGGTTATAAAATTCTTACTTTTACTATCTACGGATTGTTACAGTATTATGTCAATATGAATATATCCTTCGACACAAGTTCTGAGAATTCCGTCGCATCTGTTACGTCACCTACTCATCGTCATAGCCTCGCATCTGATGCTGTTTCTAACGGTATAGAACCATTCGAACAAAATGAAGTTTTAGCTACGTCTGAAGATCCCCATGTGTTGGCTTTACCAGCATATGTGCCTTTATCGCCTTATGAATTTGATTCATACTCACCCATCAATATTCCACCCAGTTATGATATATTTATGGAAAACCAACAGTTTCTACCTGCAGATGATATATTCCCAATACACCATCATGCCTTACCATCACTAGCACCTGATCATTTATTCGATCTTTTTAGCCAAACTTATCCATACATAATTCACCCTAGCGAACAAATTCCTGAAGAAGATATACCCGCATCTAGCCGACTTTGTATTTCAGATTCTACTCATCCACTTTCACCATCCTTACCATATCCTCCTGGTTTCACTCCCCCAGCTCATATCTATGAAACTGGAGAGAGTACTAGGGCGGAAATTAACCCTACTCTTTCACCTTCTACAGTAGTGACACGTTTGGAACGTCATGGAGAGCAGATAGACACACTTCTTCAGATGATTGACTATTCATCATTAGACCCTTCTGATACGATCAGTAACACCTTACATAGTCTTATGTCTAGTAGAGTAGAGTTGCAGCAAGGCTTGACTCAGATACAGTCAGATATCTCAGAGACACGCTCTTTCGCAATAGCATTACGAAGAGAGGGACAGAACCAAACATGGGAAGCCCAGTTATCACATCATAGAGCAGATACGTTGGAGAACCTAGTGGGAGATATGCAGATCCAGCACCAAACCGAGATGCAGAGCCTCCGAAACCAGATTTCAGAGCTGAAAGGACATGTGGACGGACCTAACCATTAGAGGCAGTTAGCATTTGTATAAGTAATGAGGCATCTTAGCCTGCCGCATGTGGCAATTAATAAAGAATCTTGCATCGTTTTGTTATGTAAACTCAACTGATCAAGTTATTAATGTTATGTTGTTGGTTATGATATTACGATATATGAATGTTAATTTATGTTTATGGTTGTTCATGTGTATAATGATGAAATTATGATAATTATGACTGTTAAATCAAAATAAAAGCTTCATATAGTGCTCAATTCTTGTTAGAACTCATATAAGCATTTCCTTACTTCTCACAAATGTTTAGATATAATCATTATGTGAATTCTAAATCTATATTTCTTGTGTTATCAATAGCAATATGGAACATGCAAGTAGTGAAACTTCCAATCAAGGAATAATCATGACACCTGCAGATGTCCAGAGAATGATTACCGAGGGCATAACTGCAGCCCGTGAAACTGATCGCTTGAATAACATCATAGGAACAAACAATGAAGGCAATACGTCTACTTACCGTAGATGTACTTACAAAGACTTCATGGCTTGTAAACCAACTAATTACAAAGGAATAGAAGGAGTTACAGAAATGGCCCAATGGTTTGAGCATACCGAAACAGTCTTCAAGAGGAGCGGCTGTCCTGATGATAGCAAAGTTACCTTTGCTACAGGAGCTCTTCAGGGAGAAGCATTATCGTGGTGGAATACTACCGCAAATGCTATGGGTCAAGATGAAGCCTCTAAAATCACTTGGAATGAATTGAAGAAGAAGATGCTCAAGAAGTATTGTCCCAGGACCGAGATCAGAAAACTAGAGGATGAATTTCATCAACTAGTAGTGAAGTACAATGATCTAAGGACTTATGACAGAAAGTATCTAGAATTGTCAGTATTATGCCCATCAATAGTACCAGATATTGAGAAAGCATTGGAGAAGTATGTGGAAGGTCTACCATCAACTATTAAGGGGGATGTTACCGCATCAAACCCAAAGACTGTGGAAGAAGCAATGGGACTGGCACAACGATTGTTGAACCGAGTGATCAAACGAGGTTCTACATCCACGATCAACGAAAATAAGAGAAGTGCCGATAACCGAGGGAACAACAGCAACAACCGAAACTTCAACGGTAACTACAATAATACCAGGAGCTACAACAACAACAACCAAAGCAACAACCGTAGCCGAGATCATCAACAGAACCACAATAGCCATCATCAGCAGCAGAACCGTCGTCAAGAAGCTGCCAGAGCTTATGCGGCAGTGCCCGCAGAAAGAAAAGGTTATTTCGGAAATCAACCCCGGTGCAACAAGTGTAACATGCATCATACCGGACCATGTAAGGCTGTTTGTGGCAACTGCAAAAGAACTGGGCATATGACTAGGGACTGCCGAGCCACCGGAGCCAACACTCAACCAATAGCAGTCAAGTGCCATGGTTGTGGTGAACTTGGACATTACAGAACTCATTGTCCAAAGAACATGATCTCTNCGTAACCGAGATCATCAACAGAACCGCAATAGCCATCATCAGCAGCAGAACCGTCGTCAAGAAGCTGCTAGAGCTTATGCGGCGGTGCCCGCAGAAAGAAAAGGTTATTCCGGAAATCAACCCCAGTGCAACAAGTGTAACATGCATCATACCGGACCATGTAAGGCTATTTGTGGCAACTGCAAAAGAACTGGGCATATGACTAGGGACTGCCGAGCCACCGGAGCCAACACTCAACCGATAGCAGTCAAGTGCCATGGTTGTGGTGAACTTGGACATTACAGGACTCATTGTCCAAAGAACACCAATGATGTTGCCCGTGGAAGAGCATATGTACTCGGAGATGGAAGCACAACTCAGAATTCTGATGTTGTTACGGGTACGTTCTTATTAAACCAACGCAGTGCTAAGATATTATTTGATTCTGGAGCAGATAAAAGCTTTGTGTCTATTTCGTTTGCCTCACTTCTAGATGCTACTCCCATAGAACTAGATACTACTTACGAAATAGAAATAGCAGACGGAAATCTTCTAAGTACCAGTGCCCTGATCAAAAATTGCACCTTAACTCTTCAAGATAAATNCGCTAATAACAAAGGCCCAAAACTTAATCGCTATCAAGAAATAACTTAATCGCTATCAAGAACACAGTCACCACAACACTCAAAACTTATACGCAATCCATCTATACTCTACATAGGCCATAATCCATAATTCATGAAACTACAGCAGCGCTTAAGAGTTACCCACATACTTAACCAAACACCAATGAATTATGAGCAACATGGGATAAAAATATTCACGCGATTATCACTTAAACGCTACCAAGAACAATTCTAGTCTAACCCACCAATATCAAGCATTATCATGACAGACAAAGATCGAAAGAACACACAAGCACCATTAACATAAAAACAGAAACAACAACAATAAAAACAAACTAACCAAATTGGCAGCGTGAATCAAGGGAAACATCACCTAAACCAAATTAATCACGTAAGAGATTGATAGATAGAAACCTAGGTGAACAGAAATCCTATGATATGGCAAGAAACACAAACCTAGTAAATCTTGAGAGACAATTTAGCGAAAGTGGCAGCGATTAGATTTTAGAGAGAGAAAAGTAGAGAGAGAAGCGATCAAGTATATGAAATAAAATGAGATCTGATTAATTGCTATGCTTTATATAGGGGCTCATAACTTTCACTAAATGGCAACATTGATCCTTGCACTTAGTTAATCGCTACCAGAATCACTAAATTACAACTTAGGTCCTTGAACTTAGTTAATCGCTACCAGAATCTCATAAAGGCAGAAAAGGTCCTTGTACTAGCCACATGCTACAATAATCTTTTATACATATGCAAACCTATCCCTATGCCATACAACACAGCCACTTAGCATCAAGTAAAAACTCCAAAGCCTAACCCATGCCTACCACAAGAATACTCAACACATCATGCATAATATCATTTGGCACCACTCAGACTAACAGCCTATTAACCAAATAACAATCACTTCTCCCCTCAATCAATGATCGGATACAAAGTATGAGATCATTTATTAAAGAAATAAGAAAAAGAAGGAAATGTCATACATGATGTCAAGTAAACCCCGGATGTAAAGTAATCCGAGAAGAAAGACTTACCATATGAAGTAATGGTAATCAAGAACACACATTATAGAACATAAACGAAACTACATAGTTCAATAGAAAGAGGGAATAAAAGAATAGGCAACATATATACAAAGCAAAGATTGCAACATGCCCAAGGATACGAGAAGAATAAATACTGGTGAGGCCCGAGTCCTGATAAGCATTAATCAGGAGTCCTGTATAGTCCATATTAGGGAGAAATCAGATCTCCCAAGTACGGAGATGTCTGGACCTTTGGTCGCTATACTTGAGTTCTCTTAGTGACATGTCCCGCGGAAGAATTAGCATAATGCTGATGGTGACTTGTATACTCGATGTTCTCAAGGAGTTTATTAGATGACCACTTGAGACCATTCATTAAGAACATTCTCCCCATAGGTACCCATCTCAAGAAGGATCTACTCATATAAGTTTTCTTATGTACAATGTCATATTTAGGCTGAGAAGGTTTGTATTCAACTCTCCTTTGACTATGTTTACGGGCACAATACTTTTGTTTCTGACCTTAGTGGATTGTGAGTATCCATAAAGTGTGATAACATTTTGACCATCTTGCACATGAGCATGAGACTTAAGATGAGTTGTGATACACTTTTCATAGGGTCTATGTTGTGAAGATTTGGGTTTGATCAAAACTTGTTTCTCATCAACTTGGGAGGCAAACCGAGTTTTAGGGGCTTTTGGACGTTCAGATTTAAAAGCATTCGGTTGACTAACCACTGGTGGGTTTCTTTTTAAGTGAAGCATAGGTTTTCCCAAGATTGATGGTTTTGCAGACTCAAGGGTTGAACACTTTCCAGTGGTTTGTCTCAGCTCTTTTTAAAACAGTGACTGTGAATCCCAAATTTTTAATTTGATCTTTGAGTTTATCATTATTGGCAATCAAAATACTTGTTTGATCAATTGTCTTAAGTTTCATTTCTTTGATTGACTCATTAAGAGTTTTACACTTCATTTTCAAAGACTCATTCTCTATTAGTAATTCAGCCACTTTTAGTTTCATGTCAGAGTTATTAGCAGTTATGGTGTTGTTCTCATGTTCAGATTTAAGTTCAGTAATGTAAGTTTTAAGGTTGTTGATTGTCAAGTTCTTGATGTCTAACTGGGATTTCAATTCATTAATCATAAAGTATTCATAGAAATCGGGAAGTTCTGAATCTTTACTAGGTTGGTTAATTTGAAAATATTCTTCCTTCTGTTGCATAGCAATTTCAAGAGAAATGCAGTGTTTTTCAAGTTGTGAAAACTTCCTAGAATGTTCATTGAGAGCCTCTTTATCAACCATCTCATTAGATTTAAAAAATCCAGTTGTGAACCAAGAACTTGACACATCATTACGAACCACATCCTGATCATTTTCTTCCCCTTTATGATACACATTCGTTGAATCAGAAGTGACTTGGTTGTCAGACTTATTCAACCAACATGTGTTGTAAGTGGGAGCGGCGTGATCAGTATGTAGTCGTTCCTTAGAAAACATATTACGATGTACAGTTAGGGGTACCTCAACACATGACACCTGCTCGTTTGTTGGACCGGTATTTGCATCAATGTCACGTGTGAGAAGTTTCCCTGAACGAATGGACACAATTTTTCTACTGAATTTTTCTACTGAATCATACTCCAGGTTGTGAGTTGCTCTAAGTGTGATGTATTCGTCAACATTACCAATGAGTTGGAATAATGTGATTCTGAACATGTCAACCTCGATCCCTGTGTGATCAGCAAAACACTATTTCGTCATCTGACTATCGTAGTTGTAGTCCATATTGATTTTGGAATCAATAAACACCTGGAATTATCTGCTGATTACACCAAGAGCTGCTATGGATCCAGTTTGAGAAAACACTTCGTGTTCAAGTTGTTGCTGAAGCTGATCTAAGTTAAGGATCATTGTGTCTGTGAAATTCTGAACTTCTTGACCAAATAGTGTTGCAAATGCTCTTTCGAATCCCATTTTGAATCCAGTTCCCTCTAGCAGTACCGAGAGGTGAGAGTGTAGTAGTCGAAAACATTATGTGCAACTTTCTGTTGCTTTGTGATGTACTTGTTGTGGTGATTGCGGCTCTGATTCAGAGTACTCAGATACAATCCTAGCTGTATCAGATTCAGCCAGATACATTTGATATGAAGAATTTAGAGTCTTCTGTTCATTGGCCACTTCGTACAGCTTGAGAATATCAGAAATGACAGCATCTGAGTCAGTTGACATGTTTTGTTCATTGATCAGTTGGGTATCGGATATAGCAGATTGATAATTATTATTTAAAGCCGTAGTGGTCATGGTGTGATCTTTAACGGGATTTTACAACTCGTGACTTAAACCGGAAAATAGATTCTTTCCCGGGATTTTACTAAAGTCAACAGAGAAAACCGAAAGATGAAATATGCAATATGAACCTAGAATGAGAACTTAAATAAGTCACACTTTTTGCTTAGGAATCAAGTTGAGACAAATCAAGTAACAATCTATTCGATTGTGATAAGTCAAGCCGTAAGTAATAACTTACAACGTCAAATCACACTCAAATTAATCGAAACGACTTAAGTTACAACGTTTCCCGAAGCACAAGTAGTCAACTATTCAAAGAAATCTCAAACTTAGCAAATCACAAAAAACACCACAAGTTCAAAAGTTAATCGCTGAAATCACACTTAATCGCTATCCAAGATAATCGCTGGCCCAAACTTAATCGCTGATGCCAAAGTTAATCGCTAACCCAAAGTAATCGCTTTTTTTTGGGTAAAAGGGTTAATTCACCCCGGTAAATTGCATTACACCAAAAAACATTGAAGTACAACGGATGAGAGTGACATCCCTCATCTCAGTCCCTTAGGACACTTACAGACACACTTACAGACTCTAATATAAGAATGGCAACCATTCTTATAACTTACCAAACACCAAAAGAAACGTTGAAGTACAATGGATATGGGTGAAATCCCATATCTAAGCCCGTTACATAGGCGAAAGTGCATACATAACAAGACACTACCACTTTTTAAAAAGAAGACAATAGCACTACCAAGTAGAAGAATCATTGAATTTTCAAATCGTCAAAGTAGTTCAATCATCCAGCTTCAACCCATTGCATCTTTATTAGTAGCATTCAGAAAGCATAATCTAATAACCTAATAAGAGTGACATCCGTAGCAATTCGAGTTTGAAGTATAAACATGGTCTAATCGACCCAACCTCCAGCTTCAACCCAAAGTAATCGCTAAAACTAGTTAATCGCTAAAAAGCTAATCGCTGGATTTAGTTAAACGCAGACAGAGTTTAATCGCTGGTGAGAGGTAGTCGCTACGAAAAGTAATCGCTAAACCCAGTTAATCGCTAAAAAGCTAATCGCTAGAATTAGTTAATCGCTATCCACTACAAGACACCCCGTACTTAATCGCTGCCCACAATAGTCCAAACAAGTCGCTGTCTGTAGAACCCTGTAAAAATTTCTTTGTAATGATTATCGTTAATAAATAATAATCCTCTGTTACTGTTATTAATTCCCATTTTCTCCGAAAATTTTGAAATTTTTATTATTATATTTATATATCGTTGTCACGATATAATATAATTCATGAAATGACGGAACAAATTCTCGACACGTTATTCGAACCATAAACGTTTCACTTAATTCTAATTAAATTTACTAATCACAAATTTAATTCACTAATCCTTAATTAACTACCAAACGGACCCTTAATCTTAATCTCAGCCCACCATATTATTCAGCCCATTTATAATCATCAGGCCCAAGGCCCAAATCCAACTTTTGTTTTATGATTTCATGTAGAAATCGACTAGTCCCAAGCTCCACAAAACGCCTCTCGTACACTCGATTCTTACCCACGACCTATCTATATTTTTGCACCACCTCTTTTCTCACCTAGCCAACTATACGTATGCCAAATCTTAAATCCCTAGGTCGACTTTTGCTATGTTTTTACGAGGCACAGTGTTTGCCACAAACCAACCCAACTCGACATTATAACAAATCCAAAACTAAACCATTTCGACTCTAGTTTGTTTCTACCAGCTCAAATTCACATTCTAAGTATTATTTCATGTTCCTAATCGATTTGCAACAGCTAGAAACCAAGTTCTATAGGATTTCTCAAATCATGCAAGTTTATATATGTTAGTCGACATATATAAAAATCCCAAGGACACCCTCCTTACTTCTAGCTCTCACAACCTTTCTTAAAGTCCTAAGGTGTAAGAAAATCTTTCTCAAACTCATATATTCACTGACATTCAATAGTAGATTGTGTTTCCTTGAAATATTTACACCTTTACGTGTCTAAAAATCTCTTCTATATCTATTCTTTCATCACCCTTGTCTCTTCCATCAAATATACTCATAGAACTCTCATATACACTCTCGAATAAGTACTAGCTCGTCCAGAAGCAATCACAAGAAGATTTGGATACAAGAACAAAGTTACGGGTTTAATATATATGTGATATATATTCGGGTTATAGTCGAACGTTAGTAATTCTCGTGTTTCCTCCATCACTTTCGAACCCTCCACCACTCTAGTAGTGTTTGTAAGTTCTTAGAACTCATTTGAATCCTTACTTCACGTTATAAACATACATGCATCACGTTTTTATTTGTTTAGAACGTATATACTTCATATATAAATTTTTACGTACATAATCATATAAGAAACCACAAACGTGGCTAGCCTCTATCTTGGAAGGCCTAGGAGTCACGTAGCACACGTATTTCACGTTTATTTTTATGTTACACGCACCATATAAATCTATTTTGAACCTAGTTTAACTCGTATACAAAAGCTCTAAGAACTTGGAAATATTTCTAAGACTTTAACTTATATATATACGTCCCATGTAGCCTAGAAAACAATCGTATAAAATGAAATCTAGCTTAACAAGTATACTATATTTTTACACCACTCGATTGACCACCTAGCTAGCTACAAATTTCATTTAGACAACATGTAAAAATAACCACATCTCGACACTTTAATTTGGCCAAAGCATATCGACCAAACTGGTTTCCAAAAACAACATGAAATAACGAATTGGGCCTCAAAGCCCAATAAGCAAGTTTTTAAGCTCCTTCGAATAAGCTAGCTTATTGACTTCTGATACGAATTTCTAGGAACATGAAGAAAACTTAATTTTTTGATAAATCTCAAAGCTTTGTCTCACTGATTACACGCGTTTTTTCAAATACGTTATTGGGCCTTAATCTAGGTTAATTAGCTCCGTTTAACGCCCCAATAAGTCCAGAGAAAATAGCTTTTTAACCCAAATAAGCAGTTGAAATAAACTTTAATTTATTTACTTAATTAAGCCTCGAAATTTTTAATAATTTAATGATGTGAATGGGACGTAAAAAATGTTAACGCGACCCTCCAACACTTTTAGAGGGGGACCCAAACGTCCAACAGTAAACCTAGGACTGGAATGTAAAAAAAAAAAAAAAAAAAAGACCCCATGAAATATTATCCAATGATGACTACAATGATTCAATTGTATAGGATATAATATTAATGATGTATCCGTCATAATAACTGCCTTAAGCGCTGCTCTGAATGAATTAGATGATAGATATGTCCTGACCAAATCCTAAAGCAGAATCCATGATTGAATTAGAAAGATTATATCAGAGTAAATTTATGTTAGATAGATAGTACCTAAAGCCCGTCCGCCCCTGGTGTTCCTTGATAGCGATTTAAGTTATTTCATTGATAGCGATTAAATGTTTTGGGCGGTTTCTTATTAGCGTTAACTCAGACTGCGTTTAACTTTGTTAAGTGCGATTAACTTTTAATAGCGATTAAAATTTGTCTGCGTTTAAACTTCTGATATTGCGTTTAAATTCACTGAGCAATTAAACTCTGTTAAGCGTTTAATCTCGTTAGCGTTTAACTGCTGTTAACGAATCTAACTCCTGTTTAGCTGTTTGTTCTAACGTGCTTTTTCAATTTAAACTCGCTCAGCGTTTAGGTAAGCGGTGACTAAAAAGTATAGCGAGTTTATTATTAAAGCTTAGTTAGGAGCGGTGAACAGCTAAGAGATATAACATCAGTTGAGGGAGCGATATATACTAATAGTTTGCGATTACATATGAGTGTGATATATAACTCCAAAGGACAAGGGACTGCTAAATCTTACCTTTTATTTAAACATTTTTATGTATTTCATTAGTGATATATCACTTATACTAATATATTACTAAGTTTGGTATTGCATTCTCGTCTCTCTAGCTTTTATTACTGTATATTTAGCACTTCTCGTTAATAATATATATAACGATATTATAACTTTCTCCATATTTATTATTACATATTTTTTTAAAAGAGGAAACTTTAAAATAATCCTGTTATTTATTATAAAAAGGGCATAAATTTCATTTGCATGTTCATTTAGTCATAAAACGATTCCTCGATTATTCTGTTTCGGTAATTTACCAAATACGCGTATTTGGGGTCGAATTTCTCAAAATAATTTACTTCCAAGGGTTAATACAATATCTTCTCTCTAAGCCCAATAAGCAGTTTTTAAGCTCCTCGAATAAGCTAGCTTATTTTTGACTTCTGATATAAAATTAGAACATGAAAAACTATAATTTTGATAATCTAGACTTGTCTCACGATACCCGGTTTTCAAAACGTTATTGGGCCTTAATCTAGTAATTAGCTCGTTAAAAGCCCAATAAGCTGAAAAATAAACTTTTAACCAAATAAGCAATTAAATTAAGCTTCATATAACTTAAATAAGCCTCGGAAATTTTTACATAATTTTTCTAATGATTTTTGTGAATTTGGACTAAAAATGTAACGCGACAACACCTAGAGGGACCAAAACTGTCAAACAGTTAAACTAGGGACTGGAATTGTAAAAAGCAGAATAATAAGGATAAAAATTGCTAATAATTAATATTCCAAGCTTAGAATGATATATTGGACATTTAGAGGACTATAATTGTAGATTCGATATATAAAGGACTAACGGTGTAACGTTAATAACGTTAGGATAAAAAGTGTAAACTAGAAAAAGAACAAGGACAAGGACTAAATCTACTTTATTTAAACATTTTTATTTTGTATTTTCATTTAATTGATCATATACATATAAAGTTTTATTTTGTTTATATATAATTAACTTTTCGTTAAAAACATATATTTAACGATATTATGAATTGTTACTTATTTAATTATCTTGATTTAAAATGAAACTGTCAAAATAATCTTGTTATATTATTATAAGCATAAGAATTTCATTTACATATCATTTAGTCATCATAACGATTCCTCGATATTCGTTTCATATTTACCAAATAGTATTTGGTCGAATTCTCAAAATAATTTACTTACCAGGTTATATATAAAAGCCGTTACTATAATCTCATCCGACTTTACTTTTCTTCATATCAGTATCAATTAAGGTGAGTCATAGCCTCACTTTTATTTATTTTAAACTCCGTGAGGGGGATACATGCTATAAACAGATCACAAGTAATTTTCTGTATGCTACCTGACTTGATATATGCCTAAGTTAGCTATTGCCACAAGACCCTTATTCATGAGCCATTAATCACTTGTATGTGAACGCGAATATAGTGAATAGATCTATTTAGGTTTGACAGCCTATCCCACTAATACTGGACGGAATGCCTTTTGGTTAGTCGTATTAGTCGCGATACATTATATTTGAAACAAAATAGGAATTGGCAAATCACCTATTACACGAGGGCAAAATTATCATCATTGACTTGATGATCACCCACCGTTTTACGGTATTTGTTAACGTTTGCGTGTCATGAGACTTAGAGCAATATATATACTGCAATATCAATTTTTCAACTGATTGTATTCCCTATACAATCCTACTTGTGTATCGAACTGATTACTAAATTTCAAACTCTATGATTTCACTCAACAATTTTGTTGACTTTAAGCATGTTATCTCAGGAAACTAGCAGGAGCATCAAGCATGGAGCGGGCAAAATGGCAAACTATCTACTTTTCTAAATAATGGTGTAAAATAAAGATGTTTAACTCAGTTTAAAACATCAGTACTTTTAAGTGTTTTATTACTCTGATATGACCTTTTGTAACTAAATCTATAATAATGCAACTATGTGTTTTTAAAACGTCTTGTTTCAAGCCGTTTTCTATCATTATGACTTCGATCCTCTACGTAACACCCTAATTACTATTCCGCTGCTATATCAAAATTTGGGGGTGTTACATGTAACTAGCTCAATAGATGACTTTGACTACAAAAGAACTTGCAAAAATACATGACTTGAACTCTTTAACTTGACATGAAAAGTGACACTTGCTTTGGGGTATTTCAAATCGATAACATGAGATGGTGATGCGAAGCTCGTTATCTAACCCGTGAGCTAAACCATTTTACCCGATAAGCCACATATAAACATGTAAATTGGTCTCATTTTGAACCAACAAAACATGAAATTGAGAACGGTAAGTCCTTGCGACTTAGTGTGATGACGGAATCTGAATTGACATAAACATGATATTTCCTCATAAGACTTTATGTGCATCTAGCACGGCTTCTCCATGTGACTACATGATCATACTCGGTGTCTAACCGACTCTAATGCAATACTTGACATAAGTTCATAAGGCGTTATTCTAGCTAAGTGCATATAGCACATTTCTGACTCAATCTGCAACTATCAGCGAATTCATTTCCGATTGAGTTTTAAATCTATTTTTGAACTAACTTATGAATATTGTATCTAAATCAACTTGAACTAATTTGCTTCTAACTATCGGAATTCCCCTTAAGGCTATGAGTGCTCATAATGCGTCCTATACCCTTTTGCACGGATGTAATCCGGGTTATGACATATTTCATACGAGAGATTTCTAATTTATCTCGTTCTCGTATCTTGTATCCTAAGTGCATAAAGCACAGGTACTCCACAGAGGATGTCGCAAATGGGAGATTCCTCTTATGCTTATCTAAAGCATTACGACTTGCTAATTGTGCAAGCTAATGAAATCTTGATCATGCTTTGACAGCTAAAACATGATATATGCACATATATCCTATTTACACGTATCTAAACACATAAACATGACATGAACTCATGAACTACCTATAAACATGCAAACCAACATAAGAATGAACTGAGGTTAACTAAGTCTAACACTTGGTTCTAATATTTGATTACATGAATTTATCATATCATAACCTTGATTTTTGAACTATACCCATAATATCATATTACTTGAAATTGATAAACCTGATAACTTGAAACCATAATAATATATACATGAACATAATTAATAATCACCATAAATCATGAAACTAACATCAGAGATAATCCTCTAATTCATTTCTTACACATAAGTCATCATAACATGACTAGTCCATTAAAAAAAACCTCAAATGATAATACGCATAACCATATATCCATAAACCTTAAAATCATCTAATACCCATGAAATCATATGTAAAACGCTTGAATGAAATAACCCCATGAATCCCTCGGTTCGAATTTATGATTATACACATAATTGAACACTTATTTGAATTTAAGGGAAATTCCATAAGAACATGTTGAAGCTTCTTGATCATTCATACCATGTTAAACCGTTGAGTCTTGCTTAATCCTTGCTTAACTTGATAAAGATTGGTGATGGAATAGAGAATTCTTCATGGTGAAGAAAGGATAGCAGCTCATGCTTCTTGTGATATGAAACGTGTAAATGGGAGCAAGTTTTACTTCCTGCGTCGTTTTTGTTATAAGCCCTAAGGGTTTTTGGGTCTTTCACTAGTTTCTCAACTTGTCACATATAGCCCTTATGATAAAAATAAGTTACAATACATGTTCTCGCTTGTTATCTCTTGTTTCATGCTAAGTCCCAACTAACCATATTTTTTAACTTCGTTACCGTGGGACTTTTCTATTTATTCCACTAAAATACTTGACGTATCCAATAGCATAATATATAATTCAACTAATATTTTCTGTAAAACTCGGGATGTTACATAAGCCTCGTGGTTTGGTTGACAATCGCGTTACACTTCCCGGCTTCTCGGTTCATAGGAGTCCACTTTCCGGTCAACATGTTTTTGTTACGCATCATGTACCCCTTTTTTGTGGCTTGGTCATTGTATTCCATAAGAATTTTATACCAAAATGTATCATTGTTTGCATTCGGAGCTCGTGTTCGGATCCTCAGATACATGTAGCCAAAATNGCTTGGGCTGGTGGGGTTGGGGGGATTTTTGTTGGGTTTGTTGGTATTGTTGTTGGGAAAATTGGGGTTGCTATAGTTGTTGGATTTGTTGAAATTGTTTTTGAAAAATTTGGGTTTGTTGGAATTGTTGTTGAAGTTGATATTGTTGGAATAGTTGAAGTTGTGCGGTGTAGGATATGGGTTAAAGTTGGTAAATTGGTTTGGGATTTGATATGACGAGCCAAATGGTGGAAGTTGATTGCGTTAGAGATAATGGATTTGCAGACGATGGTGTGTTTGGATCAGATGAAGATGAGGAATTTGGTATTTGGTTTTTCGGTTTGGAGTGCATTTGATTGATCCATGAAGATTTATCGGGTTTCATTTTCATGAGTTAGACGTAGAAATAAAGAATAAAAACCGATAACTCGGCTGGTGCTGACGGCGCGAAAGGCTATAACTCCAAGGGGTGTCGGTCAGCGCCATATGACAACGCCATCGGGCTATAACGCGCCACATGGCTCCAGACCAACCTCCTGAAAAGGTCTTAAGTTCGATTAATAATAGGTGCAAACAACATCGGAGTGGTCACACCAACCTCCTGAAAAGGATGACTTTACTTGGTTTTAGTCTGTGCGATGATAGGTTCAAATCTCGTTGATTAGTCGGGCAAAAAATCGAAAACCATGTTTTTTTGCTAGTAAGCATGGTGTTCGTTTGAAACATATCAAATATGCGAATAACCATTAAGTTCCAAGTTTTAAAACCTAAAAAAGCTAATAATAGTAGCTTTTGTTTTGCAAAATATTTCAGGAGCTGTAGAATATTTTATGCAACCGCAAACTCAATAATAGAACTTTCATCACAATGATACATGAAGACTCTACATGTTGAAATGCTGAATAAGATTGGTTGACAATGCTACCTTAACTTGTAAGTAATGACAAAGATTGGGCTAATACAGTTTGCAAGACTAGGCCATTTTTAATTAGCCCATTTACAACCTATTTTACGAGCACTCGTGATTCGTGAAAGTCATAATTTCATAATCCAAAGAACTTATGGGTGAGAGCAAGGTTCAATTTTTACTAGATTAAAATCACAGGTTATTCACTGTTCTTTGAGCTAAAATCAACCAATTACTCTTTTACAAATACCAACTCGGCTAACAGTTTAATATATTTTTGCTTCTCTCTAAAAAAAAAAAAAAAAACCTTGGCTAACAGTGACTTTTGAGTGCAAATAAAATATACTAACCGAGAGGCTTTAATTCTGGTGTTTTTCGATTCAATGTATTTTAAAAGCCGAAAATAAACAAAAAGAATTGGTTCTGTTAAACGACTAGGTGTTTTCAGCTGAAATTCTGTATTTCTACGTTTCAGTTAGGGTTATTTGGCTGTTCTTCGAAAATGATTGTCATGTAGATATATCCTATAAGTCTATAACCACTCGGGATGTCCTAGTTGCAAAAGGCATAACTATCATCACTAAAATGTGATAAGTGTCAAGTTTAATTCTTGTCAGATGCAAACAATACTATAGTGGCAAAGCCAACCTGCTAAAAAATGAGTGTTTTACCCGATTTAAATATGTGTGACGTTGGTTTAAGACCCAATGAATTAATCAGGTAAAAGTAGAGGTGCACATTTCGGTTATAAAACCCTAAACAGAACCGGTTTCGGTTCGAGTCAAACGGTCAAAAACCGATTTTGACTCAAACCGGTTCTATTTGAAACCGGTTTTGGACATAAAAAGCGGTTCCATGACCTTGAACTGGTTCGGTTAAAACCGGTTTGAGACCAACCCGGTTCGGTTTAAATCGGTTTTCAAACCGGTTGACATCTAAACATGCAAACCGGTTTTCAAACAGCCGGTCCAGTTATACTAAATCCGATTTTCCTAAAACCGATTTTTAGAAAACAAGTTTTGTTTTTTTCTCGGTTCGGTTCAAAACCGGTTAATTTGTGCACAGGTAAAAGTTCGAAAACCAAGATTATCAAAAAATGGAGGGCTCATCATCACATTGAAACCCATAAAACTAGTTACACAGCCCAAATAACGAAAACCCAAACTAAAAAACCACTTTTAGGCCCATTTTGCTTCATCACACCCATATAAATCCCTACACCATTTCTCACTAGGGTTTTCTATCAGCATCTCCAGCCGTCTTTACATCACCGCAAACCCTACGCGCCGTCGTCACAGCATCACTCTCTTTTGCAAATATGGGGTAACACCCACTTCCATTATTCACTTAAATCTGTTTAAACCTATTTTTTTGATAAAAATATAACTTATTTGTTTGGATTTGGTAGCTGAAATGAGTTATTTTGATGTATTTGGAACATGGGTTGTTGTCTTTTTTTTGTTATAAACATGTTTGATTATGGTTTGGAAAAAACAGGTTAACATTTTTTGTTGTATATGGTTTATTTTGTTTGGTATATGATGTTGTTAAGTAGGTGTTGTTCTAGCTTATTTGTTTGGATTATGGGCTTGTTTAGCTTTTGAAATGTAAATAATCTTATTATTTAGGGCTTATGATTATCACTTTCAGTTACTTTTTTAAGTTAATCTAAAATTTTAGCTTATTGGTTTCTTAAAAGTTTTATAGGCCATATATGAGGCTAATAAGCTCTTTAACAAATACTGTCTTTATTCATGTTTTTATGTGTTTATTAAGCTGCCTTGATAAATATATTTTTGTTGCATTTGCTTCTTAATTTGTTTGGATTGGTGTTTGGTTTGGATAGTTGAAGTAGTTGTTTATATATTTTTGGAACAGAAGTTGTTGTAAATGTTTTTGTTATAAACAGGATTATGGTTTGGAAAAAGATAGTTTAACGTTTTTTGCTTTTTACGATTTTTATGTTTGGAGTATATTTTTTGTGATAATGGAAAAGATGCGGTGATTGGTAATATATTAGTTAGTACTATTTATGATTATTGCAGTTTGGTTTGAGTTTGAATGATTAGTGGATTGATGTAATATGATGTTTGTGTAGCTGCTGTAGCATTTTAATGTGGTATTAAAATTTATTATAACATTTCATTTGTGAATTTTGCTTTCTTGTTTATCTTTGTGCCTATGCTTGATTTGAAACAACTTATTATGGAATGAGTTTGGATGTTATTTTATTTTGAGAGGTGACTGTCATGTATCATGTGTGGTAAATGATGCCTATCAAAAGGTTGTTATTTTGATTGAATTGTTATTGTTATGTGTACCTTTTAGATGGTGTTGTTATAGCTTTTTTGTTTGTTTATGGGCTTGTTGGACTTTTGAAATGTTAATAAGCTTAGTATTTAGGGTGTACAACAACTATTTCAAGTGGTTAAGCTTGAAATGCTTGTTGTTCCCTAAGATGGTCTTATTAGCTTCTTAAGTTTTATAAGCCATAAGCCAGACAAATAAGCTAAAACAACACCTTCTTAGTCATGTGTTGTAAATGATGCTCCAGTTGTCTTCACTATGGGCTTGTTGAACTTTTTAAATGTATATAATATTATTTTTAAGGACTTGTGATTCTGTCAAGCTGAGAGTTTTTGGCTTATTTAAGTTTATAAGCTCAATTTGTAGGGATTGCCTGTTCCAAAAGATTATTTTTAGCTTCTTAAAAGTTTCATAAGTCATAAGCTAAAAAAGAAATAAAACAAACACTCTCAGTCATGTTTTTATGTGCCTTGATTATTATGTATTTGTTTTTAAAGTAACATTTTTTCAAAAGTAATTTTGTTTTGATGCATTAGTTTTAGTGCCTTTGATTAAAGTTTGTTGGATCATTTTTTTTAGGAAAACTCATGGAATGGGAGCTGGACGCAAGCTGAAGTCCCACCGCAGGGAGCAAAGGTGGGCTGACAAGTCATACAAGAAGTCTCATCTTGGTAATGAATGGAAGAAACCTTTTGCTGGTTCTTCTCATGCTAAGGGAATTGTCCTTGAGAAGATGTAAGACTGAATTTCTTTCTGTGATTAATCTCATATTTGTGTCATTTAGTTTTATTTTGACGATTGTTATTATGTCTACAGCGGTATTGAAGCTAAGCAGCCTAACTCTGCTATCAGAAAGTGTGCTAGAGTTCAGCTTATCAAGAACGGAAAGAAGATTGCTGCTTTTGTGCCCAACGATGGTTGCTTGAACTACATCGAGGAAAACGTTAGTTCTTCCATTCTATCTACAAGGACGTTTATTCTATATTTAGTTTTTTAGTAATGCTGACTTGTTTTTGCAACAGGATGAAGTTTTGATTGCTGGATTTGGACGTAAGGGTCATGCCGTGGGAGATATTCCCGGAGTCAGGTTCAAGGTCGTGAAGGTTTCTGGTGTTTCACTCTTGGCTCTCTTCAAGGAGAAGAAGGAAAAGCCAAGATCTTAAATTCTCAGTTGTTTTCTTATATCCTAGTTTTGATATGTTTTCCGAAGAGCTTAAATGTTGGATTCATTTTAGCGTTGTTTTTGTGGAAGGCAGACACTTGGTTTTCTGGTTGTAATGTGATTTTGGTAAAACCCAATTTATTTAGTCAAAATGTTTCTGCCTTGTTCTATTGCTTTCTTTTTGTGGATGTGCGATTGGAAAAACCTTTACAATGCTTCTTTGCTGTCTAATAAGTACTCGTAATAACTTTCTTAGATGTTAAAAGCTTGAATTTGTTTCAACCCTGTATTTGAAATACTGTAGTAATTTCTGTGTTCTTTCAGAGATTATGATCTCCAAATATATGTTTTCTAGACCTTTTGATCTATCTTGAAGAAATCTCTTAGTATTTTGTGCCAGAATTTTTGACATGTAGTTACTGAACTTCGTTACAGTTTTGAAAACAAAGATGACAACACAAGTAAACTGGTAGATGTTTTGATATGTCTCGCCGAATGAGGCTTCAAAATGATTTGTGGAATCAGGCAATCCAGGTTATATATGTAGATGCCCCTGTTCAACCTGCATATTTTTAAATAGTTGCACTTTTCAGCTTCCAGGTTACCTTTAGTGACTTGAAGACCAAATATACATATATGGCTTTAATTCGGTATAAATCACTTGAAAATATTATACCAAACAGCTTAATAGCTTATAGACTATACTGAAATATACACAAGGCAGAGAAACTTGATAATCAGTTTACATATTAAAAGGCTTAAGCTTGTTTGGTTATGTTGCAAGCTCATTTTTATACTCGGACTTGAATTGAATAAGCACCAGCATGAACAAGTCGCGTTTGAACTCTTAACTACTTGGTAAAAGTATCGAGTTGTTTGGATCCTTGCATTCAGCCAAATTAGGCCACCTTTTAAAAGGATTGGTTGTCATATCAGGTTTTATACTTCTATATGCTCTATGAAGAACATGCAGCGTTTCCATTATCAATACTCGCAAAGAGGCATAATTCTAAAAGTTCTTCAGGATTTTGATATATTATGTAATATTTTTACAATGTCATATAACTTGCATATGACAATAAAATATTTTGCGACCAAAGATGGTCCATCCATTTCGATTAATATTCCATATCATTCAATGTATGCAGACATAACCTGATTGTACTACAAAATCAACGGATTATACAAGACGGTATAAGACTATATCTGAGCTTTAACAGTTAGGATACATGCATCCCGCTTTCAGACAAAGAGATTAGTAGCACACAAACTACAAAAGATATCGTGTAACTAGCAGAAGAAAGAGAAAACAAGACGTGAGATCAGTTTACACTACATAATAGAGCAGAATTACATGCTATGCATTTGATTCAGACATATGCATATGTACCAAAATTACTGCCTACTGACGTCTTCTAATGTTTCCAGAGCTTCTGACGATAGATCAACCGGCTCTAGATGACTGACGACAACTTCTTCCTATATCATATTTGATTTCCAAAACGCAATCTTGGGTACCTGTCAAAACGGAATGAATTCATTTTAACTCATTACCTCCAGGAGTAGTGTATTGCAAATGTAAGTAGTGAATGTGATTAGCTCATTTCTCTGTCAATTCTAAACAATTGGCATCACATTTAAAATCAAAAGGTAATCCATTTAATAATAGAAATTAAAAACAGATTCCAGTCAAGATAGCAAAGCATAGGAGATAATGTTCAAGTAATTCACTCCTCATCCAACAACCTTGACTTCTAAAACTGGAAAGAAAAATGGGTATACATAATGTCAGGATGATGTTATAAAAAGACAATGTCAGGAGCGAGTAATGCGCCGAGAAAATTGACTCTGTAATGAACTTCTGCTTCAATTGGAAATGTGGAATTTAGCGCTCACAATAACATAAAACATGTAAACACACATACATGCATAATGCAAATACTATAAATATGGATAGAGAGTACTCAAAAGTAGCCTATGCCTATCTATGGGAAGATGGGATAACCATGCTCAGAACTATAAGTTGCTATATCAATATCACCAACAACAGTCACCAAGTATAATTAAATCAAAGATTTATGAGGTCACGAGNGGGGCGGCCGTCTTTATGTTAAAACATTTAGGCAAACTACAACTTAAATTCTTGATATATATGCATGCCAAAACAACACAAATGAGTATGACAATTAGCTCCACGAAGCCTTGAAATAATGTTCCGGATGTTATCCACTCTTTCATCACAAACTTTAGTCAAGTTTGCAACAATGACAGACAATACTCAAAATCATTCAAAATTAGCTTCATTAAACTAATTTCACACCTAAAACCCCTTATAAAAACAACCTGCAAACTCCGTTAATGCTGCTGTTTTACGGGGGAAAAAAAAGTTTAATAGTTGCGATACTATTAATATATACCAACTTATGCGCACAACAGGCCTTTTCAACTATGTTTATTTGAATAAGTTGTTGGTCAACCTTGTTGAAGTCCATATATATTACCTTGTATAGAAAGCCTCGTATGTGTATTTGAATTTTACAAACTGTTGTGAAAGCGGACAGGTACGCCTGTAATAATCATAATAGTAGATAAGTTAATATTAGATATTATAATAGTTAACTTAAACATATAAGCTGTATAGTAAAATCCATTGAAAAGCAAAGGTATCTGACCTTGATACACGTGAACGCGTTGCATCATCCGCGCCTACAATAAGAAAAGACATCAGTTATTTAGTATTAACCCTGAATCACAACATAGAAGCAGTCAACGGATGACCCATTAAAGGTTGATCGGGCTCAAGTTGTCCAACATTTTTACCAAATTCTCATAATGCGCATTATCAAATTTATATGTTGTCACCAACTCTACCGAGTTAAGGACTTAAGGTTTGAGTTTCAGTTATTAACATTGGGACATGAGGTTTTTAAGCTTCTGGCTAGAGATGTACCAAAGTTTGGATCACGTTGACCGTAACCTTTTAAGTTAAATAGGCGGTTTCAAATGTGAAGAGACGTTTATTTGTGAATGTCGAAACCCACATCCATTTGAGCCCCAAAGCCACCCATTTCAGCCCTCAAAGCCACCCATTTCAGTCCTCAAAGCCACCTATTTCGGCCCTTAAACCCACACGTTTCAGCGTCCAAACGCAGCCCCATTTCAGCACCTAAACACACATGTTTCAGGCCCCATTTCAGCACACAAACGACCCGATTTCAGCCCCCTAAGATGTGTGAAGCTAGACCTGTAACTGTTTTAGACAAAACAAAAAATATTCATCACATCATCACCATCGTTCTGTTTTATTAACTTAATCTTTGTTAATGTTGACTCTTCAATAATCGGTATAAACACGTTACTAAGGGCTGTTTGGAGCTAAATAACTGTTAATGTCGACTCTTTGTTAATGACTCTAAGCAAGTGATGAATAATCGGTATAAACATGAGCGCCCCCTAAGTCACAACTCTAAGCAAGTGCAAGTAATTCGTATGGTAAATTACTGTTAATGTCGACTCTTTGTTGATGACTTTGGGGCTCAAATGGGTGTCTGGACAGTCATTTAGCGGTATAAACACGTTACTAAATGTTGTTTGGGCAGTTGCCATTTGGCGGCCTAAGCATGTTATTAAGTGCTGTTTGGATAGTTTATTTTAGCGGCCTACTAATATGCTTTGATGATGTGACCACAGACTGTAAGTGCATAAGCTAATGATACCTTTGAGGCTGTCATGGTTTCACAGAAATAGGCATGTTCTCGCATGCATTAACCTCCCCTCAGTAACTCATTCAATCCTGGACACCATATATGAAGGTCGTAGCCATTTTTCATTCATAAAATCTGCAAACATGAAAAGGAATAAGCTTTAATATATGTAGTCGACCCATTTCATAACAGGAGATGTAATAGATGTATTATTGCATCTTTGTAATACTTCGAGCAAAAGACACAAATGAAAAGATGTAGTTTGAACAAAGGTAAAACCTTTAGCGCTCTTAGGCTTATTTAGATAAAGGGAAGGTGTGATAAACCTACATGTTTTGATAGGTTTTTTTTGGTAGTTGCAAACATTTAGTGGTGTGTGGGATTGCGTATTAAACATGCTAGCTTATCAAGAACCCTTATTTCATAAATAACACCGAAATATTTAAGAGGGAATCGATCATTTTCCTCCTAAATAACATAATTATCTACATCTATCACGACTCGCAACTGAACTTCTGAATTTGTTTTTCCCTGAAGAAACTTAGCTAAAAGAGTTATAACTGGTGGTGGTTATTAGGTGGAGGAGGTTTTATTTTTTTAATTTAATTTTTTCCCTCTTTTTTTTCCTGAACAAACTTAGCTAAAAGAGTTTACTGACCTCATAAGCATAAGTTCTAAATGCAATTGTAAGAAAATTAACTCTCTAATTCGAATATGATAAGGTGATACCATCTAGACAGTAAACTTAAATATGATTTTTGAATTACTATAGACTATAGTCTTATCTATTATGCATTTATACTGTAATACCGGACAAAGATGAAGCAAATGTAATAAGATTACAACTCTAGTAAACAACCATCTATTGAAAAGAGCATTAGCTGCATACGGTTAGTTCATTCGATAGAAAGGCCACCAAGTAGCCAAGGAGCTTGAAATGAACACATCTTAAGGTTTGTCTTCCCATCTACTATTTTCAAAAATGTTGAATGTAATTTTTAACAGATCCTACAAAAAGAAATTCGATACTAATAAAAAACAGAGAATTATGCAACAGGCCCTATACAGATATTATTATTATTAATTTCAAAATATTACCTTGTAATCGTGCATTTCAAAAAAAGTCTAAGCAAGGTTATATCCGTCCATAAGATTGAGATTCTGAAATGCCATTATACCCCTTCACTGGAAAGGCTCAACGTAGGTGACTGTGCGCAACATGCTTCGTCAAGGATCGATGTAAGATGTGCAGGTGGATGCTGCATTTAGGTCAAAGTTAATAGCTGTCAAAACCATTGTCTCAGCTTCAGTCACCCATTCTCGATATTCATCAAACCAACCCTGCAAAACAACCGTGCTTTAGACAAATAGGTCATACAAAGTATTTAAGCCTGAAAACATATTCCAATCAGAAAATAGTATCACGAAGTATAAAAAGTTCAAGTACTAACTACAGACACATGAAGGCTATGTTGCGGGTGTGATTGCTGAGATAAAGTCGACCGTGTCACGTTTTCCTTTGTAAACCTAGTCTTTTCTCGAGGAGTAACCTAAAATCTATTTGCAAAGAAAACATTACTTCTCATAAGAATGACATCAAATAACTGGAACCACTTTATTTCAACTAATTAAGCGTAGCTTGTCAATATAATTCTAATTACTTGATAATTTTTGCACTTGAAGCTACATTGACAATTTCGTAATTACTTAGAAGACCTACTGCCTATGGTGAACAAATGAAGTTGAAGCTATATTGACAATTCTAATTAGTTGACAATTTTTGTGAATGATGCAGTTTCACAGAATCAAGTCATATGATTAACATTTAAAAAATGTGGTGACACATGCTGGGTACTGTTCGATAGTGGTCAAAGAAATGGAAGACATGTTTTACAGTAAAGCGTTAACTTCAATTTTATTATCTATATGAACTGATAAATATAACTGCTAACCTGCCCATTGGCAATGATGACCAACACGTGATACTGCCCTTTACTTTCTTCAACAATTGTCATAGCCTTTTCAATGACGAAAACTTAGAAAGTATAATCCTTCAAATACCTGGTGTTGCGCAAGAACATCTTTTCCACCTCCTTTGCCTTGTAGTGCCTTCAAAGCCTCCTTTAGCCACTTTAAAATACTCAATTTGTCCGATTTCACTTACATCCCTGCAACCTTCCAAAAACAGAGAAACATAGGGAAAAAAAATCAGAAATCAATCATCAAGAAAAAAATTAATAAATAAACAGAATAAAATAAAGTAAAAACCGTTTGGTTTGTAAATGGGATTGGTATCGGATTTGGATTTGGGAAAGGTGTGACAGAAAATGAGGAGAGAGAAAATATATTATTATATGTATATGTATTATTTTATAGGTTAATATAAATATTTTAAAATATCAAAATTAGTTTTAAATTTAAAAAAAATACAAAATGGAGGAGAGATATAGACACAATATAACTTGGGCCCACCGGAATCCTTCAAATCCCACCCCTCATGAGTGTATTCGGAATAGTGACTATTTATTGGAATCATTTTCACTTTTCAATCTAAAACTTGAACCAAACAAAATTAATGATCTTGGATTTATAAAACCCATAGCCAAATCCTGAAACAAACGCACCCTAAGTTACTAGTTATAATGCTCGCGCACGCGCGGGTTTTTTTTTCTAAAATTTTTTGAATGATATATTTTTATTTTTTAAAAAACAAATAATTTAATCTTTATTTTGTTTGATTTATGATTTTTAATTATATTTGTTTATTATTAAAGATAATTTTTAAAAAATTTAATCATGTTGTTTGTTGCATCTTATCTATATTATTTTGTATTTATCTTCTACTTGTCTAGTATTGCATATTATCTATGTTTTTTTTATTTATTACATACTTGTGTAGTATATCAACAATTTTTTTTTTTAAATTTTAAACTAAAAAATAATAATTAAAATATTACCTAATAAGGAAATATTCTTTTTTTCCGAAATATGAAATTACCCACTAAGGGTTTTGTTTTATTATATAAAAGATTTTTAAAAGTAGACTTTTCGAGTTTTGCGTGGAGTATCGCCTAAACAGTTAAGTTAGATAGTGGCGTTTGTTGGTTTTGGTTTCGAGTCGCCTTACCTTCGGCTCCTAAAAGTACCTTAGTTCTCTATAGACGTGTCTAAAGGAAGAGACCAGAATGGAAAAGACAGTTTTTTACTATTTTTTGTTTCATGTTTTTTATCTTTTAATATTTTTTTAACTTAATCAAACTTTATAATTTTTGTTTTGTACTTTTAGTCCAGATGTTTTATAATAAAATCTAGATAAGAAAAAGAAGAAAAAAAACGGGGGAGGAGAGGAAGGTTTGCCATTATCCATTTAAGGTGTATGGATAACCTAAGCCATTAGTTTAAAAAAAGTGTTTTGAAAACCACGTCACGCCATGATTCTAGTTAATCGGGATAAACCGAAGATCGTTTCAAAAACTAGTTTGATGCGTGATTAGGTTTATAAATAGTTAAAAGTGTTGTTTAATAATTTATTCCATTGAAAAGGCATGTGTTGATATTTGAGAGATTACGTAACCCTCATAAAAAAGAAGATCGAGGATAAATATAGACAAAATTTACCTTTAAAATGAGATACTATTTTTGTTCACAATGTTTTTCAGTTGTTCAAAATAATTATTGTAATTCTATTTACATAATGTTAATGTGGATGGGAAAACTTTGTATTGATAATTAAGTGTAGGGTTTTTCTATCTTGTGCTTTAGGGGCACAAGATAAGAAGGCAAAAATGACTCAGTGACCAATAAAAAATATACTCCTTTCGTCCCAAATTTATTGTCCAGTATTGATTTTTTAGTCTTTCTTCTTCAACTTTGACCTTAAATATTTTTGTGGGTGTTATATATAAATGGATTGGGTTTCAAGTGTACTTTTCAACGGTATAATTTTTTATCAAGTATTATATACTAAAAAGTATATATTTAGAAAACCCCTAAAAAAATAAAGATGTTGAAAGATGTAATTAGGGTTGATAAACTTACAACTTTGGTTTTTCTTCTTCTTCAATCCGCCTTTTGAAAAATCTTCAATCCTGCTGCGTAGCTTTTGATGATCCGGCCGCTTATTCCGGCGTTCAAGATTTCATATGATTGAAGGGTGTTTCGATTTCTGTTGGCGTCCTTGCGTTTTTGGGTTTTAATGATGAAATGAACCATGCCAAACTAACCTTTGTCGCAAGATCACTTTTTTTTACTTTGTCTCCAACCTCCATGAACAACACAGATGCTTGTAGTATGAGTTTTTCTATCCTTTTTCTTTAAATTTTTTTGCTGCCTGTTTTTGCTAGTTTGTTTCATTGATCCTGGGTATGTTTTCTTTGGCTGCAGATTTTTTTGATGTATTTGAAGAAGATAAGTACTCATGAAGCTTCTTGATCTTACTTTAACAAAAAATAATATGTATTTGGTCGACACTTGTTGCATTATTCATACCATCGTACCATTATGAATAGTGTAATTGTGTTTCCAAGACTGTATCACGAATTGCAAAGTGTATTAGTGTGTGGTTACCCCTAAACGGGGTATGAATAGTTAGTGAACCAAAACCTTATGGCCAATAAGGTTGTGACAACCCATGCAGCCCATTTACTGTTGGGCCTCGTTTTGCTAAATCCAACTCTTAAATACCAATGAGAAAAGAGATTAAGGAATAACGGATACCTTAAAAAATTGCTAATGAGGCCGTTACATTTTGGCTTTTAGTATATATTATAATGAAAAGCTCATAGGAGATAATATTATTAATACGATATTTATAGTGTAGCATAGATTATATTAGAAACCCTAATGAACCCAGGTCACATACGGGCTTGGGCTGCTATATTGTCTAATAGTCCCTCGCAATCTGAGCGGCGAAATCGCGAAAGCTCGGATTGGATTAATTAGAAAACTAAATAAACATTAAAGCAATAAAAGTTTTGTTGATGATGACTATCCGACAGCAAGCGGAGATAAATCTTCATCTGCATCAAAAGCAAAATAAAGCGATAGCAAACCAAAAGCAGTACAACAAATAATTAATTATTTGTTGTGGAGGCGGCTCAACGTAGCCACATAGGTCTAAAATTCAGACCCGCTCCGATACCATATTAAATTATGAAAACCCCGTAGGAGATATCATATTATTAATACGATATTTATAGTGTAACATAGAAGATATTAGAAACCCTAATGAACCCAGCCCAGATACGGGCTTGGGTCGCTATATCGTCTAATAATAAATAGCATGAGGTGTGGTGTGGCGGCTTTTGATGGTGACGTAAGCAAATCCTGTATTAGTATTTAAGGAAAGATACTAGGCTTGCACATAGATATGCATATTGCATAAGCAAAGAAAATACTGTCTAAAGTGTGTGTACGTAACTGAGATCAATCAATGAACCATTTTAAACCAATAAGCAAACCAAACACACTCAACCATCACAAACCAAACACACTCAACCATCACCGTTACAAACCTTAGTAGCCTTTGCCCCAATCACGCCCCTCACGACGGCCTCCACCAACACAAAATCCCCTATAGCAGCCTCTACTGTAACCTCCACCCTGACCACGACCCCATGACGGCCTCCACTACAACCACGCGTACTATTTCTAACAAAGCTTCCCGAAACTCTACACCTGTTAATGGTAGATTAAAAAAACAGGGCAATTTTATATATATATCCTTGCAAATTTCAAAATTTTCATATATATCCTTTTGATGCATTAAATGCATTGTACTTTATGCATTAAAAACTAGTAAAAAGGATATACACGAAATTTATAAAATTTGCAAAGATATACATGAAATTATGCCTAAAAAAAGGTATACAACCAAAATTATTAATTGGTGAAAAAACAAAAAGCAAATTTGATTATTTGAGTCATACCCGCTAGCAACCACTTTCCCCATGTCACTAGCATGCAAATAAGAGAGCTCAACAACACGTCCGAATAACTCTCGGTCGTTTAGATTAATAGCCTGCAAATAATGGAATTAGGGACAGAAAGGGTCGTAGCAGTAGATGAAATAAAGAATTACTTGGATTGTCGATTTTTGGCCCCATGTGAGGCAGTATGGCGTATATACCGGTTCGATATCAATTACTGCTATCCGTCAATCATGAAGCCCATTTTCCACCTACCAGACTAGCAAACAATTACACTCCATGATTCGGAAAGTCTACCTGAATTACTTGGGCGAGAAAGTATCAGAGATTCTATGTTTACAGAGTGGTTTGAATTGAACAAAAGAGATGTAAATGTGCGTGAACTAACATATGCCCACATACCAATAAAGTTTGTTTGGCATGAGGATAGCAAAATATGGAAACCACGCAAATATAGAGAATGGATCGGTCGCATCATCTATTGCCACCCGACATCAGTTGAGCGCTACTATCTAAGGATGTTGTTAAATGTTGTTAAAGGTGTTTAGTCTTTTGAAGAGATTAGAACACACAATGACACGATATATGAAACTTTAAAAGAAGCTTGCTCAGCTAATTAGTTTCATTTACTGATCAGCGTGATTGATCGGTGAAAAACAGAATTAAACACAATAGGTAATTCACTATAAATATCAATTACAATCAAACATATGGAAATTAAAACCGTGAAAACCGGGTTGCTGAATGAAATCGACCAAAAAACACACCCAGTCTAATTAGGGATCCTCCTTTAGTTATGCAATTAGCAACAAGCTGTTTATGTATTTGGGCACTACGAATCAAAGGTTTTACCCTTAATGAATTAATTAGTATCTTCTTTAAAGTTTGTAATAACAATTTCAAGCAAGGATAATATGGTAAACTTTATAAAACTTCCCTATCTATATTTAGTAGTGGGCAATTAAGTTGGGACAGTCTAAAAAAGAAACGTGGACTATAATGTTGGTACGGAGGGAGTAGTTGACTATTAGCCCAATATACCCAAGTAAAATTTAAACAATTTTAAAAGGTGTGGTTGAATTTAAATATATAACATTCCTAAATTTGTATTTAAAATTCTTTGTGCATAGTATCGGCATGGAAGGATAATCAAATTGAGGAACCTCAAATAAGAGAACCTCTAAGCAATCAAATCAAACGTGCACTTACTACTTACAACCACGTGTACTAATGGTCAAACGCATCGTTTCGTATCTTTCATGCGAAACATTAGTCATTGTAAAATCTTACTAAAGCGATTTTTTAGTTTAATACTTTAAGTTGCACAACTAATGTTGGCACAACTAATTAACCGTTTCCAGACTGATGCTACTTCATGGTAATCGAAGCCCGTGCATCGCACGGGCCATGCTGCCTCGTTAAATTATAAAAAATGAGTGAAATATTAAATGCTTTTAATCTCAACCATTGATTTCTTTTTAGATGGATGGTGGGGATGAGTCCCTTGGTATGTGAGGAATGTTTGGTTTTTTAAATAACTCAACTCGTATTCTTTTGCTTTTTCTTCAATGTGTTTGTGATGACTTTCACTAGCATCATGTTAATACAAATAATCACGTAAAAACTTTCATGATATCACTCATTTTTAATAACTAGACACAAAATACATACATTTCATTTTAATAAAAATAACAAAATAATTTTTACCTCATCCATGATATCACTCATGGTTGACCTTCATAAAATGTCACATCAAGTATCTTTTTTTTTTTTTTTTTTTTTTTTTTTTTTTTTTGGTAAAGATAAAATAGATTAATAAAATGCAAATTATTTACAAACAATAGCACAAGAAAATGAAATTGGTAAGACAACCCCTACCAAAACCATTTCTTGCCTAAGAAACAAAAAGATTTGGACAACCCCAAATCAATACAATATGCTGCATATGTCTAATAGCCATAACCATTAGGATACAATAACAACCAGAAAATTCTCCAAAGAACAATCCCATACCCTCCAATCCTAGCAAGCAGGCAAGCTTCAACTATAGTCAAATCACATACTCTGAATACATGGATAAGTACAAAGGAATCACCTTATGAAATCCAACCTTGAGAAGAATAAATCTGAGAAATGCCCAATTTACAGTATCATATGCTTTCTGTATATCTACTTTGAAAGCACATCTACTAGTCTTCGTCTTACCAGCATATCCACACATTAACTCTTGGGCAAGAAGAATGTTATCACTTATGCTTCTACCCTCAATAAAAGCACTTTGGTTACTATCAATTAAGCCATTAAGAACACTTTTGATTCTACTAGTAATCACCTTACTAATACATTTATAGACCACATTGCAACACGCATGAACTCAGCATGTGCAGATGTGTCTTGATATAACGTGATTTGACTTTTAGAGATTATGTAGAAATCTTGCACCAAAATCTTTTCAAATCTTGGTCTATCTGTACAGACCTACGGATCTCTTCAAATGTGAAGGATGAATCCCTTTTCAAGGGATCCGTCAGATCCGTGATTCTGACAGGCTTTCTGCCTATAAATAGTAGCCCTTATTTACCATTTTGATCAAACCTTCACACACACTTTTATACATTTTTCCCTGCATATTTTCTCACAGCTCACAGATCATTATTTAGTATTTACATAGTCATTTTAGTGAATGTTCAATAACCATTTTTTTTTCAAACCAAGATCATCTACATAGCATCTAGACAATCAAGCTTCAAGCTACTTGTTGCTAGTCTTAATCTACATACTCATATCATCTTGTTGTTCTTTGTATATCATTAGCATACATAGACATTGTACCATACACCTACACCTTTGTAGAGTAGAGATTGGTTAGATCTTAGGTTTGTCCTACCTTAAACTAAAGCTCGGTATTTAGCTTTGTACCGAATAAAGTGTAAGCGACTTTAGGTTGGTTCTACCTTGAACTAGAACTCGACATTTATCTTTGTATCGGATAAAGTGTAAGCGTTGTTAGATTGTGTAGAATTGTAGAAGGGGGGGTTGAATACGGTCTTTTCGACTAACTTGAAGTTTAATAACTTCTAGTCTCAAAGATCAACGAGTGGTTATACAACAATAACAATAATAATCACAACCACAATATATAAAGCGAGTAAAGAGACACCACTATATATACTGGTTTGGGATTTTATACCATCCGTACGTCCAGTTGCGAATCCACGAAGCCGATACCATTACTAAGTATAATCCTTATGATGGATTACAAACCGTTACAACTTCACTCTACCGATATGTACAAAGATCGACGCTCAATAAGAAGAACTACTCACAATGGTATTCTGCCCTCGAAAACCAACCACAAGAATCTCACGATTCAACTCAACCACTAAGATCACAAAGACCATAAAGAATTCCCTACCGGAAGTATCAAACTCCAATCAGATCTTCCCCAATGTAGGCTAGATCACCAAGAAACAAGACTTTACAACTTTATAACCAAATTGAATGAATGATAGTTGTTTATTCAAACCAAGCCCTAACCTAACCCTAGAGACTCGATTTTAATAGAAATTGTATAGATAAGAAAACCCTCGACACAATTCTCAAGAGCGGATTAGGTTATTGTGAATCTCTCTAGCGGAAGAAGTGATCTTTCAATTAAAGATACAAGAGAAGTTTAGATCACAATTACGAAGTAGCCTTAGAGAGTAGAGAGAAAGAGTGTATTGGCAAGATGTGAGTATCAAACGACAAGAGTTGGGTATATATAGGCAAGACCCGAAAAATCCCAGGCGCGATTGGGGCGTTGGGGAGACGATGGCGCGTTACCCACCGTGTTGGGTCAGTAACGAGAATTTTTTTTGGTTTTGTTTTATTTATACCCGATTCTTGTTTTACCCCCAATTGCACTTCACCTTTGACCTTTCCAAAAATCATTCCAACACTTAAAGTGCGATAAGGTAAACCAACTCATTTAGCCAAGGTTTATGTATTTGAAACATTTGGTTAAATGAAAACTAGATAGTTAGGAGTTTAGTCTAATTTCAAATAGAAAAGAGAATAACCATTGGACATCGGATATTGGGTAATAACCTTTGAGTGTTCTCCACAGGTTGGTTATTACATGTTGGATAAAACTTTGTCTCTCAAATTTGAAATTCAAATTTCAAATTCAAAAACTAATTGTTGTAAGATGTGATAAGTTGATTGAGTAAGAGAGCGTGTAAGAAATTTGTGTGAGGAAGTGAGTTGGAAAAACTTGGAGAGGAAGGGTTAGGATGAATGTTAGAGCATTCGGTGTAGTTCTCGTCGTTCTTCGCCACTCCAATGTGGCAAGCTTTCCACAGCTCGCCACCACACCACAAGAGCTTGTTGTCCTTCGCCACTTTGCCTCTCGTCGTGCAAACAACGAGCTAAATTCACTGCAAAAGTGCGTTGAGTGGGACCATGTAAAGGGATAAACAGTTATATTTTTTTTTCAAGTGTCTGTGTGTAGTGTGTGTACACGCAGAAGAAGTAGAAGATTGATTTTTTTTTCTTTGTTAAATTTGGGCCGGATGTTAGTGGGCTAGTTTTTGAAAGTCAATTTTTTTTTTTGTTATTTTGTATTTAAAAAAAAATGTTATTTGTATTATTTGAATGAAATGAATTATATGATAATTGTGTTAGAATTTTATAATTATAACTATCATATATAATAATTAAGAACGAGTAGCACATAATAGCGGAAGCATAGGATCAAGTATAACATATAAAAGTTAACCAAAACATAAATAGAAAACATACCGTATGCAATTCTTGATTGAAAGAAGAACTAGTGATGAACCCTAATTAGGGTTTAAGAAGATCAATGTTAAACCCCTTACCTTTTTGTTTAACGATCTCTTGATAACAACAATAGTGTGTTGTTACCTCGTTCTTGTACACACAAACTCAATTGAATAAAAGGTTTTGCAAGAAACAAAAACACTTAATTTTGATTAACAAAATTCGACCCTAAACCCTTGTGTAGGATAAGGGACGATCGGCCAAGAAAGAAAAGAGAGAAGAAAAGATTTTAGGGATCTTGTGTGTGTACAAGAGAATGTACAAATCCTTTCTAAAGGCCTTTGTTTATATAGGCATGAAAAACTTGGTCACCAAGTTAGGGATTGGGTATCCCTAACCCATCCACGAACCAGCCTAGGCTCCCAAGGGGAGTTCTAGATCTTTCTTGCATCCCAAGTTTCACTCTAGTCCTTCCTTTTCTTCCTAACGACGTTTAGTTCTTACATTTAATAACTAACAACCGTTAAGTCCCGTTAAGTGTTCAAAATAATAAATAAACATAACATTTAATATTTATTATTTATACTTTTATTCTCGTTTGTATTGTGTGCAATCCCGAGGTCTCGTGTTCGATTCTAGACATTTACGTGTTAATATAATAACCATATTTCCAACAGCTCCCACTTGGTTATATATTAATCGTAAAATGATATTGGTCGGCGTCTTGCAACACTCCAATACCCCTAGTTCAAACCGAGCTGAGTTTCCTGGAAAA
>LBNU01024200.1:0-10874 GCA_014162995.1 Artemisia annua
GTGCAAGCCGTACTTGGACAAATTTGTAATTGTGTTCATTGACGACATACTAATCTACTCTAAAAGCAAAGAGGAGCACGAAGAACATCTCAAGGCAATTTTAGAATTGCTCAAGAACGAGAAGTTGTATGCAAAGTTTTCTAAGTGCGATTTTTGGATACGAAAAGTACAATTTCTGGGGCACGTAATTGACAGTCAAGGATTGCATGTTGATCCCGCTAAGATCGAGGCTATCAAGGATTGGGAAACACCTAAGACTCCCACTGAGATTCATCAATTCCTAGGTCTTGCTGGGTATTATAGAAGATTCATCGAAGGTTTCTCTAAGATAGCTAAGCCTTTGACCAAGCTAACACAGAAGAACCAAAAGTATGAATGGGGAGAGAAACAAGAATCTGCCTTTCAGTTGTTAAAACAGAAACTTTGTAGTGCACCGATTTTGGCATTGCCCGAAGGAATGGAAAACTTTGTAGTTTATTGTGATGCTTCGCACAAAGGACTTGGGGCCGTACTTATGCAAAAGGATAAGGTTATATCTTACGCTTCTCGACAACTCAAAGTTCATGAGAAGAATTACACAACTCATGACTTAGAGTTAGGAGCAGTTGTCTTTGCACTAAAGATATGGAGACATTACCTTTATGGTACTAAGTGTACGGTATACACGGATCACAAAAGTCTTCAACACATCTTAGATCAGAAAGAGCTTAATATGAGACAACGACGTTGGTTGGAATTGCTCAGTGATTATGATAGCGAGATTCGATATCACCCAGGCAAAGCAAACGTAGTGGCAGATGCTCTTAGCAGGAAGGAGCGGCCTAAACCCCTAAGAGTAAGATCATTGGGTATGACAATTTGTTCACCTCTCCCATCCAAAATTCTTGAGGCTCAAACCGAAGCACTTAAGGCAGAGAATCGACCAAAGGAGAATATCCATGGTATGCCAGAAAGTAAGAATGGCTTTACAAAAAGAACAGATGGGACGTTATGCTTCAAAGATAGAAGTTGGATACCATATTTTGGTGGACTACGAGAGTTGATCATGCACGAATCGCACAAGTCAAAGTATTCCATACACCCAGGTTCTGATAAGATGTATCAGGATCTTAAGAAGCTTTACTGGTGGCCTAACATGAAGGCTGACATCGCTACTTATGTCAGCAAATGTCTTACTTGTTCCAAAGTTAAGGCCGAATACCAAAAGCCATCTGGATTACTACAACAACCAGAGATTCCTCAATGGAAATGGGAGCGCATTACTATGGATTTCATCACTAAACTTCCTAGAACACCGAGCGGACACGATGCGATTTGGGTGATAGTTGATCGTCTCACCAAATCGGCTCATTTCATACCTATTAAAGAAACCTACAAGATGGATAAGTTAACCAAAATCTACATCAAAGAGGTAGTAACAAGACATGGTGTACCGGTTTCGATTATTTCAGATCGAGATAGTCGATTCACTTCAAGATTTTGGGAATCACTTAACAATGCCTTTGGAACTCGCCTTGATATGAGCACGGCCTATCATCCTCAGACCGATGGTCAAAGTGAGAGGACCATCCAAACACTAGAAGACATGCTTCGTGCCTGTGTGATTGATTTCGGAAATAGCTGGGATGATCATTTGCCGTTGATTGAGTTTTCCTACAACAATAGCTATCACACAAGCATAAAGGCCGCACCATTCGAAGTACTCTACGGGAGAAAGTGCCGGTCACCTGTCTGTTGGGCCGAAGTCGGAGATACCCAACTTACTGGTCCGGAAATTGTTCACGAAACAACCGAGAAGATTGTCCAGATTCGGAATAGACTGAAAGCCGCGAGAGATCGTCAAAAGAGCTACGCCGATGTTAGGCGTAAGCCATTGGAGTTCAGAGTTGGCGACATGGTAATGTTGAAAGTATCACCTTGGAAAGGGGTTATACGATTTGGGAAACGTGGAAAGTTAAACCCCAGGTACATTGGACCATTTAAGATTCTAGCTAGAGTCGGCCCAGTGGCCTACAGACTTGAGCTTCCACCGGAACTCAGTAGTGTGCACAATACGTTTCATGTTTCCAACCTTAAGAAGTGTTTAGCCGACGAATCCCTCATCATTCCATTGGAAGAGATTCAACTCGACGACAAGCTTAACTTCATCGAAGAGCCCGTAGAAATTATGGATCGTGAGGTTAAGCAATTGAAACATAGTCGAATTCCTATCGTCAAGGTTCGCTGGAATTCTCAACGAGGTCCCGAGTTCACTTGGGAACGAGAAGACCAAATTCGTCAGAAGTACCCCCATCTTTTCACTAATACTACTACTACGACCAACACAGACTGAATCTCGCGGACGAGATTCCCTTTTTAGGGGGGTAGACTATGACAACCCGCTATTTTACAGGTCAATACTATTTTCTAAACTTGAATTTAAATTCTTGACATTTAATTTAAAACAATTTACATGAGCTCTTTTACTTGAACCAACACAAATTTGTGAATACATTCTAAGTACACTAGGACTTAGGCTATTTCTAGTCCACAATGCTCCAGTACCTTTCTCCTACTCCAGTTCACAATTTTATGCTATAAAACAAATTTCTACTCTTTAAATACTTACGGTTTTAAATTCAACAAACGTTAATTTTTATTCAAGAATTTAATGCCCGACATACCCGATTTTCTCAACAATTATTTTCAAGGTATTTTTATACTTCCAAAATTATTACAAAAGTTCCAAAAATATTTCTTGACGCCCAAGGTAAATTCTTTATAACTTGTGTTTAATTACGTATATTTTTCGTTAACTACTAAACCAATACCCAATACTTATTTTTACTACCCAATACATTCAAAATATACACTTTTATATATACTACACCATATTATGCTTCCAAAATCTTACACAAGATTCATCCCATTCCCCATCTATGTATTTTCAAGATACATTATATGACATGACTTGACTTGAACACAAAATTTCCAAGCAAGAGACATAATCCATTAATGAGTTAAGCCAAGCCATACCATGTCCCCCCCCAAATCCCCTAAAATCCGGCCACCCTAAGATATGTCCCAAGATATTTTTTTTGACCTAAAAGACTTCCTATCCTATATATATCTATACCTACTTATTTACATACACTAGGAAAGAAAAATAAACACCACCTCCTAAGCTCTTGAAATTTCGACACAAAACAAGAAGGAGAAAGGAAAAAGGTAGCTAGTTGGGCAAGAATCAAGCATACTAAGGGTAGATCACAAGGGCTAGAGTACTAATATTGGGGTTACACAAGTGTTTCATAAGTCTCATCTCACTAATCAACCTTGTAAGTAAACTTACTAATACTTCATGGTTTTCATGATTTTCATGCTTGTTAAGTATCTACACTTGTTTATCACTTGGTACATGTTGATAAATTTTAAAGCTACCATGATCTCTTAGCAAAAGTTATGTCTAAAATAAACTTTTATAACAAGGACATTTTATATAAACATATATGTTAATAAATGTGTAGATCTAAATATTTTTGAAGAATATATACATGGACTTTGAATATTGCTAGGTTTATATGTAGATCACTATACTTTAGTTGGGAAAATAATGGGTGAACTAGGACTAGATATGGAGTGGTGGTTAAGTAGAATAGATGACTAGAAGATTTATAAAAATAGTTTGACAAGTTTAAAGACAAATCTGTCCTATTTGGTTTAATACAGAAAAATCAGTAACTCCCATGCCATATTAGACTAGAAATATAGAAAATAGACTTAATAATGAAAACATAGCCGCTTGAACGGGTTAAAACGGGCTTATAACGAAAAAGATATGCTATTTTCATGATTTACGACGAAAACTATATTTTCTGAAAATATTGAAGCTGTCCAGAAATTTTCGAGCTATAAAAACTGAGGTTAGATGATGTTTAGACTAGCCGAGACCTTGAGAAGCCTAGAGTACACTTGAATACCTTCGCGGGGATATATAAAACTTGAAAAACGGAGCTAAGACGAGAAAGTTATGGCCTAATGAAGTTACGGCAAATTAAAACTATTTTGACAGCTTTTAATTTACTATTAAAAGCTGATGGAAATTTTAAATAGTAATTTTTGACACTTTATGGTGTATTTTGGTTAAAATGACGTACATAAAAATGGTAGAACATTACGTATACTTATTAGGTGCGTTGGGGATTATCCAAAATACTTATTGACTAGACGAATAATGTTTAGTCACGAGATTAACAAGTTACATTTTCTAAAAAGAATAAATTTCCAAATAAAAGATCACATGAACTTAACTATATTTTTTTACGATAAATATTACAACAACATGTACAAGTGATAATGTAGTGTATGACTTGCATGCTTGACCTTGTTTTCGAACCTAAGACATATGTACTATTTAGGTTGCGATTAGAGTTACCGGACTTTACTTTCCATCTACTAATTAGACCATCGGGAATTTGCCTTTGCTAAGGTGAGTCATAGCCCCATTTGTACACTTTTATTACATGATTTCAAATACTTGGGGTGGAAATACATTGCTTTATTTCTATTGCGGACATAAGTACAAAACTGTTACATTGCCTAAGTTACCGATTACTGCCGCTTAAGTCCCCTTTATCATGAACCGTTAATTACTTGTAAGCGCGGATGTTATGAATAGATCTATTTGGGTTGACACCCCGTCCGGGTTGGTCGCGCCAACTTGTTAAACGGACGCATACCATTCGGATTAATTCCGAGTGCCTGGCAAACACTCATTGGGGCATTATTATTATACTTGATTGTATACGATTACGTCGAGCTTCGGGGTCATGAGCTTAAGGCATTGTATTTTATTTTTGGGTTAACATTGTATTTGTTATAATGGTTGTCCCTATTAAAAATCTTGTGTTCCGCGGATTACTTGTTTACTAAACCTATGATCTCACCAACAATTATGTTGACATTTTAGCGTGTATTTTCAGGTAACTAAATGAAGTTTGCTTAAGTATGTATGGAATGCGTATCGAGTCACATTTTGGAAGCACATCATGATGAAGATTTCTTTGCATTACTTAGCGTTTGGTTATGTATTAAAATCTTACATTTTGATGGTGAAACTCTGAAACTTAATGCTTTTGTAAACGCTTATGTTTAAATCAAACGCTTGTTTTAAAATGACTCACTTAGAGGTCATTCTTTATTTCCTTGTACTTTGTATTCCATGAACGTCACTCCCTCGGAATTCCATTCCGCTGCGACCCGATTTTGGGGGTGTGACAAAATTCATCGTCCCTGATTTTTCACAAGCCCCCAAACTAAGCGTAAAAACGGATCATTGTTTAATTACAAGTTAGATGCCAACGCTACCCATGGAAGTTACTCGTGTACCTCCTGCTCCCATTTTCCTATTTTTGTATCTCATTATTTTATTTTTGTGAGAGAAATGAATTTCTTCATAAGCATCTCGTTTCATAGTTTATAGTCCGATAAAGATACCAAATTCATACGCTAAGTAGTTATTGATCTTCTCTTAAGAAGGTCTGCTCGAGAAATGTGGTCCACATCAAGGATATTGGATACATACAAAGACTTTGGAATACATCAAAATAGACATAAGTTGGAGAGTACCTTCACGTGCACCTCATGCGCCCGATCTAGGATCATTCGCATGCACCTCACGTGCTACCAACTTTAGTCTTAACATTTAAACTCTTAATCCATAAATCTTCAACATACATCCTTTTTTTTAACTTGCCTTAGTAACTTTTCAACTCCGAACCTTCACGGTTTCAATCCAAGACCTACCGCCAACTGCTAGGGTTGGAATCTAGGATCCAAGGTCCGATCTCAATCCGAAGTCTTAAAGCACCTTAGCTCCTACATAACAACGGGCTTTAGGGTAGCTCCGAAACCACATGCGTACTACGCTTATACAATGATATACAATAAAACTCAACTAGCGTGTATCCATGATGTGTACCCAATTTCTCAAGCAAAGATTCTCTCAAGAAGATAAAGAACTACTCATCGGCTAAACCTAACATCTTTAATTATTTTGCACAGATATGGGTTGAAGCAATTTTGTGGGAACAAAAAGACATGAGTACCTTCGATGAGCCTTAAAGAGATCCAAGTACTCTATGCTTAGCATCTAACTTCTAAAGAAACTCTATCATTTCACGTTCTCCGCAAATTTAAAATCTCAAATAATGAGATCCGCGGATGCTTAGCCGATAATCAAGCGACGCATATATAAAGTCAAGTACGGGAGCCGACAAAAGAGTAGCTCCTTGTGTACAAAACTAGCAAAAGCTTTTGTGATCATCATTGGTTAAGGGAACAAGCTAGGGCTCAACACGCCCGGATCAAGTCAAAATTTTTATTCTCACTCTTACCTAGTAGGAAAGTCAAACGCGGTGTCAAAACCTTTATTCTATTTTTGCATAATTTTTAATTTTTTTTCTCATTTTTTTTTTTGGAATTTTTCAAAATTTTTCAATTTTTTTGGTTTTTTGAGGAAAAACGGGGTTGCGTAAGTAAACGACAATGGTGAAAGTGCTAGGTCAATCAAATCGAAGATTCACCCCCCCAGACTAAAGATAAACATTGTCCTCAATGTTTTCAAGGTAAGGGTAATCCTAACAATAAATCTAAGGCCGTTTATTAAGTATGCCAAAGATACCATTAGTCGATAAGATTTGGATATAGGATTTCCAAGCAAGCAGCAAGACATGGGACTCGAGTGGAGATGAGACGATCCACGAGCACGAGAGTCATCATGAATTGGGGAAATCCTGCACAAACACAAACAACCAAGCAAACACAAGATTGGAAGAGGTCGCCCTCCTCTCGTTACTTATTAGAAACTAGAAAACATAGATGGATAAGCATGGGGTGCCTCCCACGAAGCGCTTTGTTTTTGGTCACCGAGTCACTTAGCTTGACTCGATCCCCGAATTTAGTTGTCCTTGGGAAAGTTTGGAGATCCGGGATCACCAATGGTAGATCCCCTCCAAAGTAGTGTTTTAAACGATGACCGTTTACCTTGAAATTTGGCCCATTTTGTTGAGAAAGTTCAATAGTACCATATGGAAAAACTTGGGCGACGGTAAACGGTCCAGACCAACGGGACTTAAGCTTCCCAGAAAATATTTTTAACCTTGAGTTAAAAAGCAAAACTTGATCACCGACATTAAAAACACGATTTTTGATTTTTGAATCATGAATCCGTTTTGTTTTCTCCTTATAAATCAAAGAATTTTCATATGCTTGATCACGGAGTTCATTCAATTCATTCAACTGTATTTTTCGGTGATCACCCGCGGTTTTTAAATCATAATTCACATGTTTTAGGGCCCAGTAGGGTCGATGCTCTAGCTCGATCGGAAGATGACATGCCTTTCCATACACGAGCTTGTAAGGGGTACAACCAATTGGTGTTTTATAAGCTGTGCGGAAGGCCCAGAGTGCATCATCTAACTTGTCCGACCAAGAAGAACGATTCTCACCCACGGTTCTTTCCAAAATTCTTTTTAGACCACGATTCGACACCTCGACTTGACCACTAGTTTGAGGATGATAAGCGGTACTAAGTCGATGGGTAACACCATATTTTGACATAACTTTTGAAAACCGGTCATTACAAAAATGAGTTCCACGGTCACTGATAATAGCTCGAGGTGTACCGAATCTGGCAAACAAACTTTTCAAAAATTTTACAACCACTCGGGCGTCGTTAGTTGGAAGAGCCTTAGCTTCGACCCATTTAGAAAGATAATCGACCGCCACGAGGATGTATTTGTTTCCTTTTGAAGATGGAAATGGTCCCATGAAATCGATCCCCCACACGTCAAAGATTTCGCAAACTTGGATGGAGTTTTAAGGCATCTCATCCCGCTGCGAAATTTTTCCATGTCGTTGGCACGCGTCACAAGACTTCACCAGGTCCTGTGCATCGCGGTAGATCGAAGGCCAGAAGAAACCGGAGTCAAAAACTTTTTTAGCAGTAAGATTGGCTCCATGATGTCCCCCTGTGGGGCCATTGTGGCATGCCATCAAAATAGCTTCGGCCTCTTTACCATGGACACATCTCCGAATGATTTGGTCAGCACAAACTTTGAACAAATAAGGGTTGTCCCAAAAATATTGTTTGACATCTTTGAAAAATTTCTTTTTGTCCTGGGTCGACATTCCTTTTCTGATAAAATTCCCCGCATGGTAGTTTGCAAAATCGGCAAACCATGGGGTACTAGAATCACAAAGTGATACACTCTCAAGTGTCTCGAAAGGAAATGAATCATCAATATCCTTTTTCTCGAGAACACCTTGATGAGGATTTTCAAGACTTTTCAGTTGTGGTGTAATGAGATTGGGCATTGTTCATTGTTTTGCTTGCATAGTGTATAGCAAAATCGGCAAACCATGGGGTACTAGAATCACAGAGTGATACACTCTCAAGTGTCTCAAGAGGAAATGAGTCATCAATATCTTTTTTCTCGAGAACACCTTGATGAGGATTTTCAAGACGGGATAAATGGTCAGCGGCTACGTTTTCTGCTCCTTTCTTGTCGCGGATCTCGACATTAAATTCTTGGAGCAAAAGCACCCACCGCATTAATCTGGACTTGGCATCTTGTTTGGTCATCAGGTATTTGAGGGCTGAATGGTCCGTATACACTATGCATTTCTTTAAAAGAAGATATGGTCGAAATTTTTCAAAAGCATAAATTACTGCCAACATCTCTTTTTCGGTTGTGGTATAATGAGATTGAGCATTGTTCATTGTTTTGCTTGCATAGTGTATAGGCTGAAAATATTTGTCCTTGCGTTGCCCCAGGACCGCCCCGATTGCATAGTCACTAGCATCACACATTAACTCAAAGGGCAAATCCTAGTCGGGGGCAACTAAAATAGGAGCCTCCGTTAACTTCTTTTTAAGGGTATTAAAAGCATCAATGCATTCATTGGTAAAATTAAACGGGGCATCCTTTTCCAAAAGGTGAGTCAAAGGTTGGGCTATTTTCGAAAAGTCTTGTATAAAACGTCTGTAAAAGCCAGCATGACCGAGGAAACTTCGAATTCACTTGACGGTCGTGGGATGAGGTAGTTTTGCGAAAACATCAACTTTCGCTTTAACCATAAAGTGACACTTCTCCCAATTCAGAACTAGGTTAGTATCTAAACACCTTTGGAGCATTTGTTCTAAATGGGAGAGACAAGACGAAAATGAATCACCATACACAGAAAAATCATCCATTAAAGAAACTCTATCATTTCACGTTCTCCGCAAATTTAAAATCTCAAATAATGAGATCCGCGGATGCTTAGCCGATAATCAAGCGACGCATATATAAAGTCAAGTACGGGAGCCGACAAAAGAGTAGCTCCTTGTGTACAAAACTAGCAAAAGCTTTTGTGATCATCATTGGTTAAGGGAACAAGCTAGGGCTCAACACGCCCGGATCAAGTCAAAATTTTTATTCTCACTCTTACCTAGTAGGAAAGTCAAACGCGGTGTCAAAACCTTTATTCTATTTTTGCATAATTTTTAATTTTTTTTCTCATTTTTTTTCTTTGGAATTTTTCAAAATTTATCAATTTTTGTGGATTTTTGAGGAAAAACGGGGTTGCGTAAGTAAACGACAATGGTGAAAGTGCTAGGTCATCAAATCGAAGATTCACCCCCCCAGACTAAAGATAAACATTGTCCTCAATGTTTTTAAAGGTAAGGGTAATCCTAACAATAATTCTAAGGCCGTTTATTAAGTATGCCAAAGATACCGTTAGTCGATAAGATTTTGGATATATTGATTTCGAAGCAAGCATCAAGACATGGGACTCGAGTGGAGATGAGACGAACCACGAGCACGAGAGTCATCATGAATTGGGGAAATCTGCACAAACACAAACAACCAAGCAAACACAAGATTGGAAGAGGTCGCCTTTCTCGCGTTGCTTATTAGATAATAAAATAAAATGGATATGCATGGGGTGCCTCCCACGAAGCGCTTTGTTTTTGGTCACCGAGTCACTTAGCTTGACTCGATCCCGAATTAGTTGTCCTTGGGAAAAGTCTGGAGATCCGGCATAACCAAAGATGGTATGTCCCCTCCAAAGTAATGTTTTAAACGATAACCGTTTACCTTAAAATTTGGCCCATTTTGTTGAGAAAGTTCAATTGTGCCATATGAAAAAACTTGGGCAACGGTAAACGGTCCAGACCAACGGGACGTAAGCTTTCCAGAAAATATTTTTAACCTTGAGTTAAAAAGCAAAACTTGATCACCGATATTAAAAACATGATTTTTGATTTTTGAATCATGAATCCGTTTTGTTTTCTCCTTATAAATCACAGAATTTTCATAAGCTTGGTCACGGAGTTCATTCAATTCATTCAACTGAATTTTTCGGTGATCACCCGCGGTTTTTAAATCATAATTCACATGTTTTAGGGCCCAGTACACTCGATGCTCTAGCTCGATCGGAAGATGACATGCCTTTCTGTACACAAGCTTGTAAGGTGTGCAACCGATTGGTGTTTTATAAGCTGTGCGGAAGGCCCAAAGTGCATCATCTAACTTGTCCAACCAAGAAGAACGATTTTCACCCACTGTCCTTTCCAAAATCCTTTTTAGAGCACGATTCGACACCTCGACTTGGCCACTAGTTTGAGGATGGTAAGCGGTACTAAGTCGATGGGTAACCCCATATTTTGACATAACTTTTGAAAATTGGTCATTACAAAAATGAGTTCCACGGTCACTGATAATAGCTCGAGGTGTACCGAATCTGGCAAACAAACTTTTCAAAAATTTTACAACCACTCGGGTGTCGTTAGTTGGGAGAGCTTTGGCTTCGACCCATTTAGAAAGATAATCGACCGCCACGAGGATGTA
>LBNU01024200.1:12440-37591 GCA_014162995.1 Artemisia annua
TAAAAGCCAGCATGACCGAGGAAACTTCGAATTCACTTGACGGTCGTGGGATGAGGTAGTTTTGCGAAAACATCAACTTTCGCTTTAACCATAAAGTGACACTTCTCCCAATTCAGAACTAGGTTAGTATCTAAACACCTTTGGAGCATTTGTTCTAAATGGGAGAGACAAGACGAAAATGAATCACCATACACAGAAAAATCATCCATAAAAACCTCCATTGTCTTCCCGATCATGTTTTGAAAAATAGCGGTCATACACCTCTAGAACGTGCATGGGGCATTGCATAAGCCAAAGGGCATACGTCGATAGGCAAAAGTCCCATAAGGGCAAGTAAAAGTGGTTTTCTCTTGATCGGGAGGATCAATGGGAATTTGAAAATAGACAGAAAAACCATCAAGAAAACAATAAAACTCATTTCCTGCCAGTAGTTCAATCATTTGATCCATGAATGGAAGTGGAAAATGGTCCTTTCGAGTAGCCTCATTGAGCTTTCGATAATCGATGCAAACTCTCCAACCGGTAACAAGACGTGTAGGAATAAGCTCGTTATCATCATTCGTCACGACAGTCATACCACCCTTCTTTGGCACACAATGGACCGGGCTAACCCACGAGCTATCAGAAATGGGGTAAATCATCCCAGCGTCGAGTAATTTGATAACTTCATTTTTGATCACATCATGGATTTTTTGGTTAACCCGTCATTGTTGTTGGATGGACGGCTTAGAATCGTTTTCGAGTAAAATCTTGTGGGTGCAAAAACGAGGGTCTATGTCCTTTATGTCGGAAATACGCCAAGCTATAGCATGTTTGTGCTTCTTAAGCATATCAACGAGACGGTTCTTCTCCTCATCTTGAAGGTGTTTAGAAATGATGACAGGAAATTTGTCGGTTCCTTCCAAGAATGCGTATTCAAGATGAGTAGGTAAATCCTTAAGCTCGAGTTCTGGAGGCTTTTCGTTAGATGGCTCGACTTTTTTGACTTCTTCAACATAGAGATCCTTCGGAGGGAGAGGTGAAAAGGGATCTTCATTCAAAAGTTTTTCAAGCATAAGAATGTCTCCCTCCGGATCGTAGTAAGAATCATCAGCATCCGATAATGAAGATGTATCGTTAGAGAGAAAATCATCGACTTCTTCCAAAAAGAAATCACCTCCTTCAAACGGAGTGAAAGAAGGGGAAGAGTCGGCAATTATAGGTTGAGAAGAAGGATAAGAATCATCAATAGAGGGTGAAGATGAAGAATTATTTGTGGGGGTAGAAGGAGTAGAAGTGGGATTGCCATTTGAAAAACCGAGTATCTCTTGAGAATACTCATCAGAAACTTCATCAATGACATCGATTTTGCTGATGGTCATGGGTTCATCGGTGGAGGAATATCTTGCTGTTTGGTCTAGGTTAAACGTGATGGATTCATGACCATCTCGCAAGGTAATCTCTTCATCATACACATCAATCAAAGCACGGCCCGTCTTGAGGAAACCTCTTCCGAGAATGAGAGGAACCCTTGGATCGGGATCGAAATCGACAACAACAAAATCAGCCGGAAAGTGAAATTTTCCCACATTGGCGATGACATCCTCGGCTATGCCTTTAGGACGAGAGGTAGAACGGTCGGCAAGCTCGAGTGTCATACGTGTAGGAGTCAAAGCGGGTAAAGACAACTTCTGCCAGACGGATAACGGCATAAGGTTAATGCTAGCACCTAAATCGGCTAAGGCGAAGCATTGAACCATTCCGGGAAAATTACATGGAATCAAGAACTTGCCGGGGTCTTCAAGCTTTTCAGGAAGCTTCTTAAGGAGCACCGCCGAGCAATTCGCATTCAAGGGTGTAGTCGACATTTCATACAATTTATCTTTATTATTCAACAAGTTTTTAAGCATTGATGAAAACTTTAGCATTAACACAACAACATCAGCTAGACTCAAATCAAAGCGAATGTCTTCAAACATCTTAAAAAACTTTTCCTTCATTATGTCATTTTTATCTTGACATTTTTGCTCATTTAGACGAAAAGGATAAGGAAGATTAGTTTTAACTGGTTCATCTTGTTCAAAAACAACTTTTTCTTTTCCTTTTGACACATTTGCATTTTCATTGATCGGTTGAACCACCGGAGGTTGGATATTTTCGGTCCTTCCTTGGTGAATAGGAATTCTCGTATCCATTGTCACCTCGGTTGCACGGTCCACTACCTTCGAAGGAGGAGAATAAGAGGTAGCTGGAACCGTTGGTCCTTTGTAAGAAACGCCACTGCGTGTTGTGATCGCCTTGACATCGCCCCTCGGGTTAGCAATCGTGTTGCTAGGTAGAGACGTGGTACCCGAACTCGAGGGTCGATCATTTAAAGACTTTTTCATATCAAACATTTCCTTAAGCAACAATCTTGTTGTTTCTTCTTGATTTTTAAGTTGTGTCTGCTGACTTTGCAAGATAGTTTGTTGGTTTTGATTTTGACGAAGTAATTCTGCCAACAACTCATCCGTGTTCGATTGATTTTGAACAACACCTTGGTTTTGGTTAAAAGTTTGCCCACGGGCATTGTTGTTGAAACCTTGACCTTGATTTTGAAAATTTTGATTCTCATGATTAAAGTTTCCATAATTAGCACCTTGATTTCCAAAATTTCCATGATTACTTTGAAAATTCCGATTTTGGTTAAATCCTTGATTTTGATTCTGAAAACCGTGAGTTACTCGACTTTGATTTTGATTGACTTGATTACCACGATTCTGCACATTTTGGTTTGGAGGCGGGTTATGAAAACCAGGTGGTGGTCTAAGGTAATATGTTGAACGGTAGCTGAGAAGATTTCGATCTCCTTGGGGTTGGTATCCGTTACCACCCATGTTAGCGGCGTACACATTTTCGTAATATGCATGGGGACCACCACAAGTTTCGCAACTTTGGTTAATAGCATGGACAGTTTGAGAAGTTTGCTCTTTGTTTTGAATAAAAAGTCCCATTTGTTTTGTAAGAGCAGCAATAGCATCAGCGTTTTGTTTGTTAGACTCGATAACGTGAGACAAAACATCGTCGTTAGACTTGTTATTAGCACTTGAAACTGGTGTTGTATTTCGAGAAGTTCTAACTTTTGCTTTGTTTTCAATGATCGTGAAAGCTTCTTGGGTGTTTCGAGCTAACAAATTACCACCAGTAGCAGAATTAAGCGAATCTTGATCGACGGGATTCAAACCATTGTAGAACGTATCAATTTGATGCAATTCAGAAAACCCATGCCAGGACACTTTTCAAGTAACTCTTTGAAACGATCCCAAGCCTCGCTGAATGATTCATCGAAAGCTTGTTGGAATTGAAAGATTTGAGTACGAAGATTTGAGGTTTTAGAAGGTGGACAGAAATGGTTGAGAAGCTTGTTGGCTAAATCATTCCAAGTATGAATTGAATTAGGGGGTTCTTTCTCCAACCAAGTTCGAGCAGCTCCTTTGAGAGAAAAGGGAAACAATTTCATTTTGACAACATCATAAGGAACTTGGTTGATTTTAGTTGTTTCAGCAATGTCAATTAAGTTCCGAATGTGAACATGAGGATCTTCGTGATCAAACCCGTGAAAGGATATGCTCGAAATGAGATTGAGCAACCCATGATTGATTTCAAAGTGATTTGCTTGAATATCGGGAATCACGATGGCTCTCCTCACACCTTGGAAAGGTGATTGGAGTTGCTCCTCCATTGGACGTGGATCATGAAAAGGTTGGGGATCTCCTCCGTTCGGACGTCGTAGAAGATTCTCGGGATTAGAAAGTGGTGGAAAAAGCTCGTTATAAGAAGAACGAGTGTTCATACAAAATGAAACAAATCAAAGTGAAACAAATTGAAAAAGTAAGTTGAAATGAAAATCTTTTTGGTTTTTACGTTTTATAAAAGAAAACTGAGAAATATTTTTGGCTTTTATAGGTTTTATAATTTTTAGTTGTTTTTATGTTTATAAAAAACGATAACTTCTAAAAGAAGGTTCTTCAAAACACAATACTCAATGATCTAATGACTTAATCTTATCAACCGCTCCCCGGCAGCGGCGCCAAAAATTGATCGTGGTAGAATTAAAGCGGTGAAGCTTAAACACGGATCGTTGTCCCAACGAGGGTTGAATTGATCTTGTCACACTAGTTGTGAGTTATGTGAGATGAATAAGTTTGAAAGATGAGATTTGGTTTTTGTTTATACTACGAAAACAAGTTTGAAACTTAAATGAAATAAAGAACGAGATTAAAAGAAATAAGTTGAACAAGAAAAGAAAACATAAGTTTACGTATACTTAATGAAAATGAAATTTAAATTGCAAAACAATAAGAGAAAGTAAACAAAAAATGTTTTTGGAGATTTGTATATAATTAACAAAAAGAGAAGTTTAACTAAAGAAATATTTAAAGATGCAACGTACTAAAACTTAAACTAAATAGAAAAGAAATTAAGCTAAGTTAAATAAAACTAAAAAGGTTTTTAGAAATTTTGACGAAGTTTCGTTTAGAAACAAATGAAACAAACACCTCACTCGATGGAACGATGAGGTAATTAGAAGCCTAGCCCGGCTTATAAGATAAGTTAAACTCGACACAAAAGAAACTTGAAACTAGCAAACTAAAATGAAACTCACACAACTAGGCTACCATACTCGCTAAGAAATGCAATCCCATACTCGCAAGAACTACTAAACTCCATACTCGCAATTTATGAAATTGATACTCTCTAAAATGTGGTTTGATACTCGCTAGGAAACTTGGACCATACTCGCTAACTTGTTTCCAAGACCATACTCGCAACCCAAAACTAGCATACTCGCTAAAACTCGAAAATGGAAATGTTATACTCGCAAGACGATGAAAATGAAACTCGCAAAACAAAATTAGAAAACATGCATACTCGCTAAACTAAGGATGATACTCGCTAAACTAGAATTGATACTCGCTAACAAAAACAGTCCATACTCGCCAAAACTCTAAACCATACTCGCAAGAACACCAAAAATCTCCATACTCGCTAATACCTAATTTTGATACTCGCAAAATACAAATTTAGAAGCTGGAACTTTATGTAACGAAAAACTAAAGATTAAATCTAATAGATACTAATGAAAACTTAATAAAAAGACTAAATTTAATCACCAAAAAGCTTATATAAAAGCTAACGAATTTGAAACAAGCCCTAACCTATTTTTATTCAAATCATACGAATACAAAACCCATGCAAAGGTGGTGAACTTATAAAAGCTTTTGTAGATTATGATGATATATGTAAATAACAATTTAGAAAAGCTAGAATTAGCTCAAAATAGATGTAAAGATTGAAAATAAGAGGCGAAAATAAGAAAGAAAGTTTAAGACATGAAAATAAGCTTGCATAAAATAAACTAAGACTAACCAACCACAAAATGAAGCTAAGGGGTACTATTTAAAGGAGCCAAGGAGGCTTCCTTGTTTACATCGTGTACACTTTGCCCCCTAGACTTTTACATTTAATGAAAACACGACATAAACTCTATTACAACTCTACTAAACGTTCTAAAGACTAAACGTAAATCCTTGTAACTTGAGGTAGCGTGTTGACGTGCTTTCCAAAAGTCTTTGAAGACTTAAAAGTGATCACTTGCTCGAATTTGTGAAGCTTATCTTGACAATTAACTTTGAGCTTCGATTAAGCGTCTCTTTTATTTTCTTGAGCCTTTAAGGAATAAATTCGTCGTTACGGGCTTTTCTTAAGTAGATTTCATCTTCGGCTTGACTTTAAGACTCTTTTCCACATCTCGTGCTCGTTTAGCGCTATTTGGTTGATTTTCACGTTGTTTTTGCAATATCCTTCCCTGCACAGTCACAAACACAAAAACACGATATCTTTGGCGTTTAACGTTAGTTTTTGGTCTAATAGAGCCTGAAAATGGTGAATAAAAGGTATGTGAATAAGCACATACCAAAATCCCCCAGACTAAGGTATTGCGTGTCCTCACGCAATGTAATCACGTCACGCTTTAAAGATAAATAATTTAAAGTCTCTCTTTACTAACTTTGAAAAGTAGCAAAACGTTCAAAGGAGATACAAAATCATTTATTCCTTAAAACGCCCTGGTTTTCCGTTTTTTGACTATGCACATACTTATATTACACTACACGATATCTTTGGCGTTTAACGTTAGTTTTTGGTCTAATAGAGCCTGAAAATGGTGAATAAAAGGTATGTGAATAAGCACATACCAAGTGTTTAAGCTGAACCCTGTGGAACTTGTATTCATACCCTATCTACTTAAACCTATGACTCTCACTCACCATATGTGTTGACTTTTAAGCATGTTATCCTAAGTAATTATGCATTGTAGGAACCCTGGCACGGAGAAGAATTGGACATGAGGACGTCCATAATTATTATCATTCATCAGTTTTTGCCTTAAAACGTATCTTAGGGACCTCTCTTTGGTAAAAGTATATCTTTTACTATAAAAACTCTGATGAATAAATGAATGATAACACCTTTTTCAAAAACATCTCTTTTCGAGTCGTTTTATATTATCTTGTCTTCGTTTCTATGAAGTAATACCCCAAACTCTAAATCCGCTGCGATCTATGAAAAATGGGGGTGTTACAGAAACTTTGGTCAACGAAGAAGATCAAGCTTGTTCTACTCCAGATACACCGCATTATACTTCTGACATACGGCGTATCACTATCAAGACTTCACCAGATACAATGCAAGACACTGAAGGACATGCGCCGCATAAAGATCAAGATACGCCGCATCTGAAGACGGTGTACGAATATTCCAGAATATATTAATCTTGGACCCCACGCGAAGTTAAGTACATGCGCCGCATCTACCTATTTGATGCGCCGCATCGTACCCTCTGACAGAAACTATAAATACCCCAAGACATATAAGAATTTTGTGTGCAACAAAACCATAAGGAGACAAATTCAGTCAAACAAGCATCACAAGACACACCCCAAACGAAGATATTAGAGCTATAAAAAGGTCCTGCATGTATTTAATTCATTAAGTAGTTTTTTTTTATTGTAATAGTCCTGCATGTGGCCACAATACTTCTCCCGTTAAAATTGCTTTCCCATCAATTAAAGTTTATATGATGATTTTTTTGGTGACTTATATTAGTGCATTGATAATCTCTGTATCTATGATGCGTATTTTCATCTTGTTTTACATTTATAAACTAAGACGTACAAGGATAAACATATACTAACGGGCAGAGAACCCGGTCGCATGTAGTAAAGCCTAGGTAAATCCGAGTGTCGTCCCTAAGAGCTGTTGTGAAAGAGATCAAAGCATGTTATGTGGTGATAAATGGTAATGAAGTAATAGTTGAAAGCATTGAATAGTAAACATAACAATGCAACTCACAGATTAGAATCAAGAGAAAGAAGGAAGAGATAGAGTATTAAATCAAGTAATTCAAGTAATAGTTCAAGATCGTAAACATTGTACAGTGGCATAAATATCACTAGGAATTGTAGGGTAAGGTCATCCTAGTCTATCTTTCCTTCCTGTTGCCTCAGGAACCACAGGCACTACCCCATGCTAGTAAGCCGAGGTTGGATATTTGGTTGAGTCATTAAGCGCCAAATCTAATAGATCACATTCGGTAGAGATCTCTCTAACTTCTTATGTACCTCCGCTTGTAAGGTGGTCCTATGGTCAATTCTCACATAATGCAGTATGGTCAGTTGTCATCCCTCCCATTTCCTTGCAATTTGTTAGGCTAGTGTCCTATGGTCAATTCTTCTAGCCTACTAACTAAACTGGTAGTTAATACACACATGGTCATGACAATTTACAATAAAAATGCCTCGTATATAATATAGTATGCGGCAATGCCCCAAAAGTAAATAATACGCATTCCGTAGATAGGGGAACGAGAGGCTGGCCGACCTCTAATAGTGCTATCCATACTACATACTGGCCCACACAAGGAGGCCGTACGAACGGTACGTATAAATTGGAGTGCGAAGAGCAAACCAATCAGGGACTAACAATGCGAATGTACTATTTGTACGAACAGTACATCATAACAACTATTATATACTATCAATCAAGACTGCTCCAAACAGGGGAGATTCGGCGCTGCTCTGAATAAGGGAGACTTAAATTTGACTGCTCCAAAAATGGGAGACTTTAGGTAAAGAATGTACGGTACATCAAGCTCAAGAATTCAAGTCAAATTATAAAGATCAAGTCAAGTCAAAATAGTTCAAAATATGTCAAAGGGTTCAAAATATGTCAAAGAGTTCAAATCAAGTAAAAAGGCTTCAAATATATGTCTTAAAGTTCAAACAATATAGTTAAGTTTAAGTTCATGCATTCCACCCCAAATAAGTAAAACGGTAAAAAGGGGGTTCGTGTATACTCACCTCGGATGAATGATAAGTGTCGCTAATAGTGAAGTGGCATGCAAAACGAGGTAAAACTCTAGCTGCGACCTAATGTGAAATAACGTGTCTTAGGTCGTGTACATGATATATATGCCATGCATATGCATTTCATAAGTTTTTATCACCAAGATGCGTTATGTTTAAGTTTTAAATGAAAAATAAAGTTTTACACAGAATTTTTAAACAAATTTAATACTTTTACAAATTTTTAAAAATGGGCGAGTGACCTACTTAGGTGGGTTGTAAAACAGTCATCACTTAGTGTTTTTGGTCGAGCTCAGTGGACTTAGAAACTAGAAAGTAAGGTCTACAGAAGTGTGGAGTGAACCTCGGCTCAATCAGATTCAATCCCACATAAAAAGGGCCATGAAGTCGGGTGGTCAGGGTATTTTTGGGGTTTCTGGGTGGTTTTCGGGTAACTTTACGAGGCCTTAACTTACTCGTTATTAATCCGTTTGACGAGTGGTTGGACTTTTTGGAAACTAGACCGCATTAACTAGCTAAGACTTACTGACATAATTTTACCATAACTAACCCTAGCTATGAGAAAAACTAACATGAACATGGTCACCCAGAAGTATATTTTCGACCCATGTCTGATTGCTGTCAAAATTTAATGTTTTCGTCGTAACTCCATTTTAACGTATCTTTCTTGTTTTAACTCCGTTTTTAGTGTTTCAAGAACCTACATTTTCATTATTAAGTCTATTTCCTATTGTTTTAGTCAAAAGTTGTAAAATATTAACTCGTTTTTCTGTAAAAGTCGATTTAGGACAGCAAGTGTATTCAGTTTTGATGTAAGTTAAAATAACGCATCTTTTTCATTATAAACCCGTTTTTAGTGTAACAAGCAGTCACGTTTCCGTTTTAAAGTCTACTTTCTAACACTCTACTTATATGCTACTGTTTAGATTCAAATTTTTCTGTAAAAGTCATTTTGTAACAACTACCAATTATATTTCGTAAAAACCGCTTATAACACATGTTTACTACTTTATTTACTACAAATCTCAACTCTAAGCTACACTAAACCCTTCCACCGATTTTTCATTATTTCAAATACCAAACAACAACTTCAAACTAGCCTAGTGCTCATCCACCAAGTATCAAGAGCAATAATAATATTACGAACACAATTAAATAATACATTCTTACTAGTTTAAAAAAATGGTTACGCAACATAGTGGTGATATAAACATGTAAATGATGCCTAAATGTAAAAAAAATGAAATGAGATAAAAATGATTCTTACGAAGTGATGATGAGGTGGTGATTAAGAACAGAACAACAACCCGTGCATCGTTTAAATACCCGAAAAAAAAATATATTAAACCCATTAACCTTCAAACCTTCGAGAATCTTGAGCAAAATAAGAAAAATAAATGTTTAAGGGGGTGTTTGTTGGCTTCCGTGAATAGGGAAGAAGAAGGGAGAAGTAATTCATATGTTTGTGTGTTAGTGTGTTTCAATGAGAGACAAAGGTCCTATATATGCCAAATGTGAGATCCACAATCTAAGGGAGTGTGTTGGTGTGTTTAACGACAGCAAGGGGAGGGAAGAGAGCACAAGTTTTTTGTGTTTTGTGTTTTGTGACTCAATATGTGTGATAATGCAACCTTTTACAACTTAACTTGCATACAAGTGACCAAATATCATACTTGATAGTACCATGTGTGCATGGCTAATCTTGGAAAAATTTTGAAATGGTTTGGGGACCATGGTGGGGTGTATGTGTAAGACAAGAGTGGGGGGACTTAAAACAATTGCCTTATTAGTTGAAACTTTGATCTTGGTACTAAGTTTGTTACATGAGATGACAAAAATCACATAGGTTTACATATGTTCATGAATTTGGTCATGCTTATGAACAAGGGACAAATTTTGTGATTTTTACTCTAATAATGAGTAGTGGTGTGAGTCGTGGTCATTTACTTGGTCGTTTGGTGTTAAAACCATGCACGCGTGACCTAAAATGCACTATATGTGCGCTTATCGCAAGACTTGTAAAATAAAATGTCATGACACATAAAATAGCTCTAATAGAGTCGTAATATACTAATTTAATGTAGACCATGCCTAGTCTATTGCCGTTACATGTTAAAAGTTGTTTTTCACGTTACGCGAGTTCACCTCACGATTTTAGGTTTAAGTAAACACGTAATAGTTAAAAGTAATTGTTTTTAGTTTTTAGTCAAATAGTGACTTAGAAAATTGATAGTTTATGAAAAATGTTGCTTTCAGGTTTACACAGTGTATATTCACAGTTACGGGTAAAGGTAAATAGTAAATTTTCAAATTAATAGTGTTTGAGTAAAAGGTAAATAAAGACCTGAAAAGTGCGAGTTGTCACAGTCTACNTTGTTTTTAGTTTTTAGTCAAATAGTGACTTAGAAAATTGATAGTTTATGAAAAATGTTGCTTTCAGGTTTACACAGTGTATATTCACAGTTACGGGTAAAGGTAAATAGTAAATTTTCAAATTAATAGTGTTTGAGTAAAAGGTAAATAAAGACCTGAAAAGTGCGAGTTGTCACAGTCTACCCCCGTTAAAAGAATTTTTTCCTCAAAATTTAGCCCATTCATCCTACTGGCGTACGTTCTCGTGGTTAGATTTGATGGACAACCCTCCCATTCTCGATACTTGCCCTCAATTGACCTTTAATTAGTGGATTCTAACTTAATCTCACAACCCCTCAAATATGAACGGTCAGGAGTTTAAGTTGAATAGATTGAGTAACAACTTGAGTCTATCTTGATTTTCGTAACTTATCACACAAGAACTGTCACTAGATCAAGCTAGAAAACAAGTTGTTAGAAAGGAAGATTTTAACATCTTAGGAGGAGGTCTCTTGAAGGTTTGGCTTAAGTTTGGAATCACTTAAAACAATCAAATCAGCGAATAGTGGCGGCCTAAGTTACCGAGAAGGTTAGAAATTCGACTAAGGTTTATGACATTTAGACATCAAGTGTCTGACGAGCAAGGGAAAGTTAGTCGTTTCGTCTCCGGTCTTCATCAAAATTTAAATTTGTTTGCAACCATTTCGGCATCTGAAAGTCTCGTATATTTAGTTTAAATAGGTAAAGTGATCGCTAAAGGGAAAATGATTGCTTGAAGTTAGACTAGATGAATACTTGGATAAAGAATTTCGTGAATAATCCAAAAATTTGAATGTTTTTGACGAAGTGGTTAATAGTCTGAAAGGAATACATGGTCCAGAAATATGAACGAGAAAGTGATGGTATGCTTAGAATTATGCTCAGAGCACAAGGATCATTACAAACAACGTCGTGAATGATGCAACCAATGTTGCTATTAAGGCCGGTATCGCGTCTTCCTAAATTATAGTATATAGATTCCATCAGTCGTAAGGGATGGAAAGGCGGTGCCTGGTAAATCGCTCTCGGGGGTTCAGAGGTTCTAATCTTCAAGATCTATCGCAAGTGGGGGCCTTGATAAGTAGGTGGATATAAGACGGTAGTCGGTGAAGGTTTGGCAGGTCTATGGACTGTAACTAACGTAACCGGAACTAAGAAGATGTACAAAGACTTATTAAACCAAAAATGGAACAATGTGGGTCATGACAAACGTACTTAGTGACTATCAAGTCTAGTCAAAAAATAGTGTAACAAAATAAGGCCAGAGTGACAAGAACAAGGCATGCCCAAAGCTAATTATGAATGTCTAACTATAGTTCAAAATGCACAAATATAAATTCACAAAACATTAATGCACACGCACACGACCAATGCAATTTCAGGTGATTAGACAACTACGAATCGACCAAACATAATACAAGATTACTACACCTTTCACTGCATGATTCTTCCTGAATTAGACATAGGTGATCAGGCTATGTATAATTAGGTGTAACGATGCAATGCTCGGAGTAGTCAACTCGTATGATGTTCGGTGTTTTAAGAAAATTTTATTTTGGTTATTGTTGCGATTTTTATTTTAGAAAAACCTGCATTCACTATAACCTTAGGCTCTTATACCAATCTGTCACACCCCACCGGAGGCAGAAACACGAGGTGCAACACATTCAATATACATTGCCAAAGAGATATAGTACAATACTATAATTAAAATTTAAAGAAAACGTACAATGTTACAATATCGTTCAAGCCGACCTCGGCAAATAAAACCTAAGTTGGTTTTTGAAAGATAACATTTCATTAAATGATGACTCCTGACGAATCCTTTATTTAAAGGTTTACTTAACTTAATCTTACCAACGATCACCTGAAATGCATGAGAAAACGGGTCAACTATGAAAATAGTTAGTGAGTACACAGGTTTTATATGTTACGAAAGCCTTTTTTTTGAGAAATTCCGCATGGCAGATGTCCTGTCAACCCATCCTGTTACAAGTCCCGCCCATACAAGACTTGTAATATGTAAGTTTATAGGCATCCCCATAGTAAAATAGGACGCCTGGTAGTTAATACACACATGGTCATGACAATTTACAATAAAAATGCCTCGTATATATTAAAGTATGCGGCAATGCCCCAAAAGTAAATAATATGCATTCCGTAGACAGGGGAACGAGAGGCTGGCCGACCTCTAATAGCGCTATCCATACTACCTACTGCCCCATACAAGGAGGCCGTACGAACGGTACGTATAAATTGGAGTACGAACGGCAAACCAATCGGGGACTAACAATGAGAATGTACTATTTGTACGAATAGTACATCATAACAACTATTATATACTATCAATCAATACTGCTCCAAACAGGGGAGACTCGGCGCTGCTCCGAACAAAGGAGACTTAAATTTGACTGCTACGAACATGGGAGACTTTAGGTAAAGAACGTACGTTACATCAAGCTCAAGAATTCAAGTCAAATTATAAAGGTCAAGTCAAGTCAAAAAAAGTTTAAAATATGTCAAAGGGTTCAAAATATGTCAAAGAGTTCAAATCAAGTCAAAAGGGTTCAAATATATGTCATAAAGTTCAAACAATATAGTTAAGTTTAAGTTCATGCATTATACCCCAAATAAGTAAAACGGTAAAAAGGAGGTTCGTGTATACTCACCTAGGATGAATGATAAGTGTCGGTAATAGTGAAGTGGCACGCGAAACGAGGTAAAACTCTAGCCGCGACCTAATGTGAAATAACGTGTCTTAGGTCGTGTACATGATATGTATGCCATGCATATGCATTTCATAAGTTTTATCACCAAGATGCGTTGCGTTTAAGTTTTAAATGAAAAATAAAGTTTTACATAGAATTTTTAAACAAATTTAATACTTTTTACAAATTTTCAAAAATGGGCAAGTGACCTACTTAGGTGGGCTATAAAACAGTCATCACTTAGTGTTTTTGGTCGAGCTCCGTGGACTTAGAAACTAGAACGTAAGGTCTATAGAAGTGTGGATTGAACCTCAGCTCAATCAGATTCAATCCCACATAAAAAGGGCCATGAAGTCGGGTGGTCAGGCTATTTTTGGTGTTTCTGGGTGGTTTTCGGCTAACTTTACGAGCCCTTAACTTAGTCCTTATTAATCCGTTTGACGAGTGGTTGGACTTTTTGGAAACTAGACCGCATTAACTAACTAAGTCTTACTGACATAATTTTACCATAACTGATCCTAGCTATGAGAAAAACTAACACGAACATGGTCACCCAGAAGTATATTTTCGACCCATGTCTGATTGCTGTCAAAATTTAATGTTTCCGTCGTAACTCCATTTTAACGTATCTTTCTCGTTTTAACTCCGTTTTTAGTGATTCAAGAACCTACGTTTTCGTTATTAAGTCTATTTCCTATTGTTTTAGTCAAAAGTTGTAAAATATTAACTCGTTTTTGGGTAAAATTTAGTTTTGACGTAACTTAAAATAACGCATCTTTTTCATTATAAACCTGTTTTTAGTGCTACAAGCGGTCACGTTTCCGTTTTTAAGTCTACTTTCTAACACTCTACTTATATGCTACTGTTTAGATTCGAATTTTTCTGTAAAAGTCATTTTGTAACAGCTATCAATTATATTTCGTAAAAACCGCTTATAACACTTGTTTACTACTTTATTCACTACAAATCTCAACTCTAAGCTACACTAAACCCTTCCACTGATTTTTCATTATTTCAAATAACCAACAACAACTTCAAACTAGCCTAGTGCTTATCCACCAATTATCAAGAGCAATAATAATATTAAGAACACAATTAAATAATACAATCTTACTAGTTTCAAAAAAAATGGTTACACAACATAGTGGTGATATAAACAAGTAAATGATGCCTAAATGTAAAAAAACAAAATGAGATAAAAATGATTCTTACACAGTGATGATGAGGTGGTGATTAAGAACAGAACAACAACCTGTGCATCATTGAAATACCCGAACAACAAATATATTAAACCCATTAACCTTCAAACCTTGGAGACTCTTGAGCAAAATAAGAAAAATAAATGTTTAAGAGGGTGTTTGTTGGCTGCCATGAATAGGGAAGAAGAAGGGAGAAGTAGTTCATATGTTTGTGTGTTAGTGTATTTCAATGAGAGACAAAGGTCCTATATATGCCAAATGTGAGATCCACAATCTAAGGGAGTGTGTTGGTGTGTTTAACGACAGCAAGGGGAGGGAAGAGAGCACAAGTTTTTTGTGTTTTGTGTTTTGTGTCTCAATATGTGTGATAATGCACCCTTTTACTACTTAACTTGCATACTAGTGACCAAATATCATATTTGATAGTACCATGTGTGCATGGCTAATCTTGGCAAAATTTTGAAATGGTTTGGGGACCATGGTGGGGTGTACGTGTAAGACAAGAGTGGGGGGACTCAAAACATTGGCCTTATTAGTTGAAACTTTGATCTTCGTATTAAGTTTGTTACATGAGATGACAAAAATCACATGGGTTTACATGTGTTCATGAATTCGGTCATGCTTATGCATAAGGAAAGAATTTTGTGATTTTTACTCTAATAATTAGTAGTGGTGTGAGTCGTGGTCATTTAATTGGTCATTTGGTGTTAAAACCGTGCACGCGTGACCTAAAATGCACTTTATGCGCGCTTATCGCAAGACTTGTAAAATAAAATGTCATGACACATAAAACAGATTTAATAGAGTCGTAATATACTAATTTAATGTAGACCATGCCCGGTCTATTGCCGTTACATGTTAAAAGTTGTTTTTCACGTTACGCGAGTTCACCTCGTGATTTTAGGTTTAAGTAAACACGTAATAGTTAAAAGTAATTGTTTTTAGTTTTTAGTCAAATAGTGACTTAGAAAATTGACGGTTTATGAAGAATGTTGCTTTCAGTTTTACACAGTGCATGTTCACAGTTACGCGTAAAGGTAAATAGTAAATTTTTAAATTAATAGTATTTGAGTAAAAGGTAAATAAAGACCTGAAATGCGCGAGTTGTCACAGTTCAAGATCGTAAACATGGTACTGTGGCATAAATATCACTGGGAATTGCAGGGTAAGGTCATCCTAGTTTATCTTTCCTTCCTATCGCCTCAGGAACCACAGGCACTACCCCATGATAGTAAGCCGAGGTTGGATATTTGGTTGAGTCATTAAGTGCCAAATCTAATAGATCACATTCAGTAGAGATTCGGCCTCTCGGAATCTTAGATCTCTCTAACTTCTTAATTACCTCTGCTTGTAAGGTGGTCCTATGGTCAATTCTCACACAAGGCAGTATGGTCAGTTTTCATCTCTCCCATTTCCTTGCAATCTATTAGGCTAGTGTCCTATGGTCAATTGTTCTTTCCTACTAACTAAACTGGGGTATTAATCCAATTTAAGCTAGCGTAACAGATACAAACAAGCATACAATACTACCGAAGCTAGTTCAGGTAAATGGACAAAGAAGATATCTCTACGAAGCAATAAAAGAGAACAAATAACTGAATTGAACTTGAATTAATAATAAGTATTCATCAAATGATTAAAGGAAATAGTAAGAGAATCCAAACTCGAATACAAATGATTAATGTAGACGAGAGCTTCCATCTTATAGCTCCTAACTCCATCATCTTCTTCTGTGGGTGCTCTCCCCAAACCCTAGAAAGGTTTGGGAAAGGGGAGATGAGATAAAAGTAGCAAAATCGGCTGGTATTTATAGGCCAGAAAACTGCTACGGCGTAACGCTATAACTAGTTACGCCGTAGCTCTTGTTATCTTCGGTTGATCTTATCCGTGGGGCTAGTTATGGCGTAGCTGGAATGAATGTTACACCGTAACTCAATTACTTCGTAGATAATTAGTGTTGCTACGCCATAGTCTTCAATAAATTCTCCAAGTTAGCCACGTACTCTTCAATACGCCGTAACATTATTACTAGTTACGGTGTAGTCTTCAACATGTGGATAATTCCACGTCATCATATGGTTACGGCGTAACCTCATCACTTAGTTACGCCGTAGTCTTTAAATTATGGATAATTCGACGTCACAATATAGTTACGGCGTAACCTCATCACTTAGTTACGTCGTAGTCTTCTTGTAAGAGTTTGCACAAGTCCCGTCTTGAGTCCAACTTCATCCATTTAGTCGCTCCATACCCTATTAACAGTCCTGAAATGAAATATGAAGAAATAAGACTATATCATAGACAATAGTAAGCAAAATGATCCATAAAGAGAGGTAATTGATACTTAGAATATCATATTATTTGACGTTATCAAATATCCCCCCCACTTGAACTCTACTTGCCCTCAAGTAGTCCTTATTAGAAGTACTTTCAAAAAGATATTCCCCATTATCACTAGGGAAACATAAATTTAAAAATATCATATGCTATAATTTCACAAAGCCGAACACCTTACGAAAAGCGGAATAAACACTCACTCTCTCTATATTCTAAGTGTCAATTTTTTGAGTGATCACTCATAGCACAGTCATAGTATGTATTCTATCATAGGCTTGGCAGTTACACAAAACTCCCCCACTAGAGCTAAGGTCGGAACACCCCTTGAAGGTGTGGTGTCGTTACTAACATGCTACGGCGAAAGCAACAAAGGAAATGATACATGACCGGAACGCCGGGCAAGACACCAAGACCTGCTCGAATGCTTCACCTAGGCATGATTCACGACTAAGGGTAGGAATAGACATTGGATTTCAGAAAATTGGTGTAAAATGAAAATTAACAAGCAAATAGTCTAAGCCTACAACTAAGTCATCACCATTTACCATTCGCCCAAGGTCTAAACTTTGAAACGTAGAAATTGGATCATAGCAAGTAATTGTGCCATTAGAGGACGTCATTATAGGCACAAAACTTGGTCTTCATGTTNCAAGACACCAAGACCTGCTCGAATGCTTCACCTAGGCATGATTCACGACTAAGGGTAGGAATAGACATTGGATTTCAGAAAATTGGTGTAAAATGAAAATTAACAAGCAAATAGTCTAAGCCTACAACTAAGTCATCACCATTTACCATTCGCCCAAGGTCTAAACTTTGAAACGTAGAAATTGGATCATAGCAAGTAATTGTGCCATTAGAGGACGTCATTATAGGCACAAAACTTGGTCTTCATGTTGGTGTAGAATAATTCACCAACTCTTGTCTTCAAATATGACCGAAGTGGCCTCTTCGATACTAAGTCTTGATAAGCTCTTCATTAAGGTGATATACATTGGTGCACCTGTTTATTTCAAGTATCTACATACGGAATTTCACATTTTTTTTAACTAACAATATACATCCCCCACTTGCGATGAACAATATATGAGAATTTGGGGGGTCTTCAAATGATCTTCAATGATATGTCTTTGTAGGTGTGATTCCTGAATTCATCCACTTAGACCTCGAACTAGGGCAACCAATGACTTCCCAATCATAAACTAGACTACACGGTAGGCTAAGGTGTAATGGTGTATCGAAACAATATATATCGGGGTAAGTAACAAAAGGAATGGCTCAAAAGGGTGTACTAGGGGTATCTTGCACTAAAGATGAGTGCAACAAAAGGGTTTACACGGGGGTCGAGAAGTCGAGGTTACTAATCGATAAACACACACATATAAGGCTATTTGGGTGATAATCCTAAAACATTGCCTTCTAAAATTGTCCCTTCGAAATGTGTCTAGCACATTACTAGTCTATGGGTTTGAAATGATGTAAAAGCCAAGTTCTAAAGTTTACAAAACTACCGGTACACTCAATATTTTGGTGGATTTGGGTAAACAGGGGGAAACTGAATAGGATAATCCTCACCATATTAATTCAAGGGTCAAATGCGCTCGGCTAAGTTTTATTCTAGTTCGGTTAACAAAAACATGTCAAAAGTTTAAAAATGGCAAAATTTTTCAATATAAACTAGAAAAATGAGGACAAATTAAAGTTCAAGATAATTNCGAAGAGAAGGTAGAATTAGAGCGAGAAATTCCCTGGAATTTGCTCCAAAATGAAAGAAGGATCAAGAGAAATTGTTATAACGTAAAGATCACAACTTTATCAATATAAATCATGCATAATATGTAGAAAAGAGATGAGAAAGATGGTGACTTGATGTATAATATGAGGCGTATGTAATAGGACTTTTATTAAAGAAAAACACACATAAAACACATACAAGCACACACCTCAAATGAGAGTTTGAGGTGTATATATAGTACAATTCGTGGATGCCCTAAAGGCTTTGATGGGCTTGGGCTTGGACTTGGTTTTATACTTAAGTCTTAACCTATAACATATTAGCTTAACTAGTCCAAGGCCCAATGACTAATTCTACCTACACGACACACTATATTACATATGAGACCGACCATCACTTTTTCAATAAAATTTAAATGCTAACAATCTCCCCCTAAGGGATGGTCGTTCGAATGATGCTCCATGTGATTTGGTCTTTTTCATCTTCGTTGTTGAACTTTGTGTGTCGTTGTAGAATAGTATTTAGTCATTGTTCCTTCATGCTTTGTGATCTTTGCACCATGATTTTTCTTTGTTCTTTGTTGTTGTGGTTGTTCATCTGCCTTATGTCACTACTTCGTCTTTGTAGGTTAGTCGCCTTTCCTACATGCTCATACATCTTTAGTCTTTGCCATAGATATATTTGTTGTCGCGGTTCTTTCACTTTGATCTTTGTCACTTAACTTTCTAGATTCTTCTTTTTGGCGTAGAATCTTTCTTTGACTGTTGCTTTCCTTTGATCTTAGTGAGAACTTTCCTTTGACTTTGAGATGTATGTATGAGCATGTGGAAACTAGTGTGGTGGTTGTACCTGCATAAAACAGTTAGCAACAAAACAACCAGTACTTACAGGTTCGGAATTAGAGATCGTCAACAGCATAGTGTGAAGACTCCTTCTAACCCTTACCATGGCCGTTCTTAATCGGATACCCTCGAAAGAGCTTACACAGACATACCGAAGTACACCCACGATTTAGGTGAGTCGCTGGAGATCACCCCACGAATGTAGACCGTTTGGAATCCACCGAAACACGAAGCGTAACCCACAAGAGATTACCGAAGTGACCTGCTGTCAGGGCTGTTTGATGTTGACCATGGCAGGAGTTTCCGTTCAATCATTGAGAAGTACATAAGTAAATTCTCTCATAAACGTTCTGGTAGATTGCTAAGACCTGCATAGGACTCTAAAGTTTACATCTGGCGTCCATTGATGTAGACCAACCAGTGTAATAATATCGTGTGTTCCTATGAGATCTTTTGATGAATCTCTTGGCTCTAGACTCAATAAGTGCACATTTAGTCATCGGAGGAATGGAGCAGCGTACCTCCTTTTCAATATCAACACACTCGGAATGAGTGGTCAATAGATTATACAGGGTTCTCCGTGAGAATGAAACAATTATCTTTTGAGAGATACCCGAGTGGCTAGAAGGTTTAAGTGCAGTGCGTCACTGGGTCCATGACGTCTTGTCTTCAATACCGATGTCACCTTAGTAATAATATCGTGTGTTCCTATGAGATCTTTTGATGAATCTCTTGGCTCTAGACTCAATAAGTGCACATTTAGTCATCGGAGGAATGGAGCAGCGTACCTCCTTTTCAATATCAACACACTCGGAATGAGTGGTCAATAGATTATACAGGGTTCTCCGTGAGAATGAAACAATTATCTTTTGAGAGATACCCGAGTGGCTAGAAGGTTTAAGTGCAGTGCGTCACTGGGTCCATGACGTCTTGTCTTCAATACCGATGTCACCTTAGTAACAATCAGTAGCAACTGAATTGAACCCGGTGTCTGACCTATGGTTGAACATATGGAGGGTTATTTCATTTCTTTTTCATTCTTCAACCCCTTATTTCCCCTTTCATTTTTTACTCCTTTTTACAAATCATACCTAAGGACTTCTAATTCTAATCTATTGGAATTGTCCTTGGGTAGATCCCTCCGGCTCTGGCGGATCATAGGACGGTTTTTCCTAACCTTAGTCACCTTATATCACCATGACTATCCTATTGTTGCCATAAACCAAACATTTGAAAATCTCTCAAAGTGTTTATGATTATAAAACATATTTTGTTAACACAATGATAGTTTTGCAGTTTTGAAATACTCCCGCTTCACATGTGCTCAAAGCAGTTTAAGATAACGTTGCACATGTTGGGTAGAGTTGGCACTTTTTGAATTGATCCACTTTCAGTGAACAAGACTGATTCGAGACACGTTTACATCACTAGTTAGACTAGCTTGAAATTATTACCCGGCCTTGTCAAGTCCAAAGAAAGTTTCTCGAATTGGTACATTCTACTTAGACAAGTCCTATTCGAGACACGTTTACATCACTGGTTAGACCAGCTTGAAATTATTACCCGTCAGGAAGTCTTTTCTATTACTGACATTTGATATTTCGTCAATTCGAGAGTCAATTCTGAGTCAAGTATAAGACCTTTAAGTCTTAACTGACGAGCTCGAGATTCTTCCACAACTTTTGAACATTTTAAATCACATTTAATCACGTCTTCTCCCCCCTCAAAAATAGCATATCGTGATATTTTTGCTATCAATTTATTAAACACAAAGCATTTGGAGAGATAGACGGACTTTTTCGCATGAAATTGGAACATTTTCTTTTTGATTTTTATACTCCCCCTCAAAGAAAGCATATTGTTTAAACATAAAGTTTAAAATCAATTTTAATGGATTTAGAGGGAATTTTTTCTTTGAAATACGAGTTATGTACAGAAATGTACACAAGTCATTTTGAAACGAGTTTTTGCTTGAAATCTTTTCGTTTGTTTATACTCGAACTATTTGAAGAAGATTTCGGTAATGAACGTTCAAGTTCTGATCTGAAATAATCAGAAGTCATCAATCGGGTCCGGGTTTCGTACTGAATTATACGAAAGCCATTGTTAAGAAAATTTAGAGAAACGACATGTTTTAGAAAACATTTAAATGAACTCTCGCTCAAGCATATGTACATATCCGTGTCATTATTGAATGGCATTTCTAGAAACGTACATAATATCGATTATACGAGAGACATGTCGTGAGAAGAATATTTTTGGATTTTTTGATTTTATATTGTTTTTGTGTTTTTGAAAATTTTCTATTTTTTTTTGTTGGTTTTTCAAATTTTGTATTCTCTTTTTTCAAAAATATTTACAGCGAAGCGGTTTTGAAAAAGTTTTTCAAGAGGATTCGAGAAGACGTTCTAACTCCTCAGGGGTTAGGCTTCGCATGCCAATTCGTCGAACTAATTCGTCAAACCTTTCTTTTGGAAGGGCTTTCGTAAATAGATCGGCAAGTTGGTAATCTGTCTTAACGAAAAATAATTCAACAGTACCCTCTTCTACGTGCTCTTTTATGAAGTGGTAGCGGACTCTAATATGCTTAGTCTTAGAATGATGCACGGGGTTGCACGAGATGCCTATGGCGCTTTTCGAGTCACAGTACATAGGAATGCGGTCTAAATGAAAGCCATAATCTGTGAGCTGTGTCTGCATCCAAAGAACTTGGGCACAACACGCAGATAGAGACACATACTCGGCTTCCGCGGTTGACAGTGTAGTGCAATCCTGTTTCTTAGACGACCAGCTGACCAGTTTTTCACCCAAAAATTGTGCTCCGCCTGATGTACTTTTTGCTGTAACTTGATCACCTGCATGGTCGGCATCTGAAAATGCTGTTAGATTAAACCCCGAATCCTTCGGATACCAAAGTCCCATGTTAATGGTTCTTCGAAGATACCGAAAGATCCGTTTAACCTCTTTGAGGTGAAGTTCGGTAGGCTTTGCCTGAAACCGTGCTAAGAGACAAACAGCAAATTGAATATCTGGTCGACTAGCAGTTAAGTACATGAGAGAACCAATCATACTCCGATATTTCTTCGGATCTATGGGTTTCCCGAATAAATCAGCACCAATTTTCGGTGAAGTGACCATTGGAGTACCAACAGAGTCACAATCTTCCATGCCATGTTTCTTTAAAATCTCAATTGTATATTTAGCTTGATTGATAAAAATACCACTAGGGGAATGATGTACTTGTAAACCAAGAAAGAATTTTAGTTCTCCCATCATGGACATTTCAAATTTGCTTTTCATGAGATTTTCAAATTGTTTTGAAAGATTAGGATTGGTTGATCCAAAGATGATGTCATCGACATAAATTTGAACAATTAAGATGCCATCTTTGTGTTTTTTAGTAAACAAAGTTTTACCAACCGTTCCTGTGGTGAAATTGTTTTTCAGCAAGAAAGAAGACAGTTCGTCATACCACGCCCTTGGAGCCTGTTTCAAACCATAAATGGCTTTCTTAAGCCTGTAGACGTAGTAAGGATGTTCTTTGTCGACGAATCCCTCTGGCTGCGTCACATACACTTCCTCTTTCAAAGTTCCATTCAAGAACGCAGTCTCAATGTCCATCTGATAGACGGTGATGTTTTTGTGAGCGGCATAAGCTAAGAAGATCCTGACTGCTTCAAGTCTAGCAACGGGCGCGAATGATTCTTCGAAATCTATCCCTTCTTCTTGCGGATATCCTTTAGCTACAAGACGAGCTTTGTTGCGGATTACAGTCATTTCTGCATCCAATTTGTTCTTCCACAACCATTTAAGATCAAAAACACGTTTCTCAAGTGGTCGAGGTAAATTGTATGAAAGAATTTCATCCTGCATCGCTTCAATCCACGGGTATTCTGCCATTGCCTCTCGAATGTTCTTAGGTTCTTTCAAACTTAATGCACATACGTAGATGCACAATTCGAGATCGGTGGCAAGTTGTCTCCTCGTCTGAACTGGTCTGGATGGTTCACCAATGACATGTTCGATTGGATGGTCTTTAGTCCATTTGAGTGTAGTAGGGTACCTTGAATTCAACATATGCGTGTTAGATGATTCATGTAACCTCGAAGAAGATGATTCAGATTCAGATGCAAACGGGTTTTCAAAAACTTCTTCTTCTTCGTCTAACGTAGCATTTTGTTGTGAAGATTCTCCTTGAAATGTTGAATTTTGGTTTTGCTCATCAACTCTTGGTAGAACAATTTCAATCACTGGAGATGCTGGAGTAGATGTTGATGATGATGTTGAGGGAGTTGGTGCTTGAGTTTTGACGGTTGTAGATGCATCTTGTGTTTGTGGTGGTGGTGGTTGTTGATTTTGAGCGGGTGCAGCGGAATGATGTGAAGATGCATTTGTCGAATTTCCACCATAATATTCATCAAACATGAACTCGAAGAAGTTTTCCAGTTCTTGACTTGTCGGTTTATCTGGTGTAGTTGACTGAGCTCCATTAGTTACGAGTCCTGAACTGATATGTCCAAAAGTCTGTCTGTTATGTTCGGGTCCTAATCCGGATTGATTAGAAGCCATTGGATTAAGCGCGGGTTCTAGAGTGAGTCTCTCAGAAGCCATTTGTGAAATCTCATCAAACTTGACATTCATCGTCTCCATTATCCTTTTCAATCTCCTATTATACACCCTGTATGCCCTCGAAGTTTCTGAGTAACCAATGAAGATTCCAATATCACCCTTAGCTTTCAATTTACCAAGATCTTCTCTGTCGTTTGTCGGATAGCACAAAGCGCCAAACACGTGAAGAGAAGAGATATCTGGTTTTCGACCATTCACAAGCTCATAAGGTGTTTTGTTGAATCTTGGATGAATTAGGGATCGGTTTTGAGTAAAACAAGCAGTGGCGACAGCATCAGCCCATAAGAATAGTGGTGCACTGGAATAAATCAGCATTGTGCGAGCAGCTTCCACAAGAGTTTGATTTCTTCTTTCAACTACCCCATTCTGCTGTGGAGTTCTAACAGCTGACGTTTGGTGTGTAATACCAACATCTTCAAAATACGTTGTCAACTCCTGATTCGTGAATTCTGTGCCATTGTCTGTTCTTACGATCCTTACTGGAGCTTGAAGTAAAACTTGAATTCGCTTCAGAAAGGTGATGATGTTTCCAGGTGCTTCATCTTTTGATCTCAAAAACTTTACCCATGTATATCTTGAGTAATCATCAACAATAACAAGAATATACTTCTTCCCATTGATACTTTCAACTCTCCATGTGTAACAGATGCAACCTTGCTTCCGAACTAGGTACGGTTTTGGGTTTATAAGTAGCTCTTTTGCTTTTTCCTTGTTCACATGATGGACATAAGTGATCTTTGGTGTATTTGAATTTGGGAAGTCCGGTGACGATGTTATCTTTTGCAAGTTTGTTGATGGTGTCGAAATTGAGGTGAGACAATCTTCGATGCCACAACCATGACTTTGTATCAGTTGCTCGTGTCAAGAGACAAATTGGTGATGAGGATGCCATTTGATTGATATCGATTGCATAAAGGTTTGTGTTA
>LBNU01024200.1:45195-64990 GCA_014162995.1 Artemisia annua
ACTCTCAAAAAATATTCGTGTGACTATAAGGTGTTTACGGTCACTGATAATGACTAATCCAACAAAACTTGTGCATAATTTGTCACACATATTCGGGGTTTTGGTCACTCTTTTTCGATGAAAAAGGCCACGAACTCAACAACGTCACCATATGGCACCTACGGTGGTGGGACTTTTGGTGACACACGACGAAAAAAACGTGTGTGACTATAAGCATATCGTCACGCATTTTGGGCGTGACTGATAGAACTTTTTGTACCAGTGCGTGATAGCAGATTATATGGTTGCTGGTTCCAACGACAAGACATGGGATCAAGTATGGTACATAAGTTGTATTTTCAAGTTTCATATGTGTTCGAGAAGAGAGTTATTTCAGAATTTGCACTATAAGTTTCAAATGGTTGGAAAGGATGAGAATGAGAAGAAGTTTATCTTCTCATATGGAATAGGATATGCAAAAGTGGAAACAAAGGAAGGAAACTTGGTGATCAAAAACGTATACTACACACCAGAGGTTTCACTAAACGTTCTTAGTTATGAATTACTAGAGGAACAAGGATACACTTTGCAAATTGACAATAATACATGTACCCTAAAATACATGTACGAGGAGGAGACACAAGACACAAGGAAAAGGAGCGACAAAGGAGTAGTTTGGGCAGAAAATGAAGTGATTGCACAACACAATAAATATCTTGAAGAATACTTTGTTTCAATTGATCGGGATATGGAATGCTCATTGGTTAAAGGGCTAGAGGAATTGAATTGGAACCGTGATGACACCCAAGACTACATAGATGAAGAATACATCTCATGGAATGGTACTTTGTATGCTCTTAAAGTAAACTCGTTTACTAGATTCATTTCATTTATGAATTTGATTAAGAAGGATGGGTTAGTGTTCAAAAATTGGAGTGTATTTAGCAAGAAGTACATCGAAATGGTTAAGTGGTTTTACCTAGTACACTTAAACTATGATATGTTGGATACCGTACCACCAAAGATAGGAGTGATAGGAATCGATTTACTAAGTTTGCACAAGATGGTTGCAAGCATTGGAGGATACGTGGCTGCAACACTAGGAAATAAGTGGGGAATGGTTGCAAAGATGCAAGGACTAACTCAGGAAGATGGTGAAGCAATAAAGGAATGCTTCAAGAAGTTTTTAGATATGATTGTGGTGTATTATGAAACTGCAAAGAGGCCTTGGGATGAAAGACCATTAGAAGTAGGAGGGAGCAGCAAGAATGCAGAACTACAAGGTCAAAAGGATGGCGCAGTAAGAGATGAAGCACCAAGAGAAGAACTGGACAAGCCTGAAGTCGAAGTGAAAGTGGAAGATGAAAGCAGCGAGGAATATAATGACTTCGATGTCATTGTTTGAAGATTCTGAAGAAATCACTCAAGTAGAACTACGAATTGAATGATTAGGAGGGAGATTGTTAGCCTATAATTCATTCTATTCATAGTTTGTTAATGTTTACTTATGTTATATTGTAAAGACTTATGAACATGTGTCTGTTTATGTCGAATTGGTACTGCACAAATTAGTATGCAGTTAGTTTAGCAGTTATGGTTAAGTTAGGTAATGGTTATGTTAGTTATGGTTAGGTTAGTTTCGGTTATATCCTAACAGACATGATGGTTGGATAGTAACTGTCATACGTTACAACGTTTGGAAAACTATAAATATAGTTTTCTGTCAATTGTAATACTTAAGTTCCTATTCGAAATATAAACCATTTTACTGCAAATATTGTTCTCTTATTTACTTTACAATTATACCCAATTCGACCCATTATCAAATACCATGAAACACATGTTGAAGAACCGTTTGGCTGGGCATAACAAACCTGTCAACACTGACGCATTCTCCTGCTCCTAATACCAATCCGCTTCTCAACCCTTCGATTGCTGCTGCTGGTGTTGAGCTTTTATTAGCTTTAATCATTTTCATCTTTATGGCACTTACCCTTGTCTAGAGGTGGCAAAATGGGTAGCTCAGGTAACGGGTCAACACATGGTAGTTTTTTAATGGATCGGGACTCGCAAATTTGTGACAACTCACTTATTGAATAAAGTTAAAAGAAAACTATTTTAACAGCATGATAATCTGATCTCTGAAATAAAACACTAGGAAATATTAAGCATTTTTGTGCTTGTTTTGGGTAACTATTGACTCGTTGTACTCTTTAAAACCCTTTTCTATTTGAACCAGTTTCTTTAAATTATAAGAGAAAGTATAGAATCGTCTATTTTGTATCCCTTTGGTCCGTTAGAGGCTAAGTACAACCCAAATGACCTGTTAACTTTTCTCCTGCTTTCCGAGATAGTGGACTAGACTAAACGATTTTATTTGAACACCTATGTGATTCTTTTTAAAAGTTCATATATGAATCAATGAAGTATATGTATTTTTTCAGCTGGAGCTAACCGAAGGAATGCTGCTGCAACACATCCTGTTGGGACGGATAGGTCTGCACCACCTGTTGAGTTTGGTTTTGCTAGTGATCCCAACCCAATGACTCAACTTATGCAAAATCCTGACTTGATAAGTCAAAGGACACTCACACCTGTGACCAGAGAGGTTCGTAAGCTGACAAAACTATATACAGTATATATCTATCTGCATGCAATACACTAATTCCACTGAGGAAAGTTTTTACATGGCATATAAATATGTAATCTAATGTATTTTAAACATAAATGAAAAGGAAAAATCTATTGTTTGAACTGAAGTGGGATATTGTTAGATTGGCATATTGAATTAATGCTTAGAAATTTATTACCCATGGAAATATAACCAATGTCACCTGGAATTAGATACGGATCTCGTGTGCGATTCAAGAATTAAGTTAGACTATTATAAAGTTAATTGCTGTACATAGACGTTTGAACTTTGAACTAGTTACAAAAGGTTGATATATTTATAAAGTGACACCTGGCCACGTAAGATGGCAGTATGACACATCAATATGTTTTGATACTATTGAATTAAAATGTGTATCTGTATCAAGTTCTGCAAATAACGGAGATGTGATGTGCCATTATTTTTTTTATCATTATGTCTTTACTTTTAGTCTCTTTCATGTTCTATTATTTGTGTTCCGTGATCCTAGTATATTCGTGCTATTCCAGCAAAGGATGGCACTGCAGCGGTTCCTCTACTCTCATCGTGGTCGGCTAGAAGGTTCCGGGTAACTATCTTAAGACCAGATTAGTTACAGAAAGGAATGACTATTTTTTATGAAATTCAACAACTTCATGTGTAGGAAATACTGGTCAGGTAGGGGATATAGATGATGTTGCTCATATTCGCAAACCAGATATAGTGAAGTAGTTAATGAGATTTGTGTATGAAAAGTAACTTGAAAGTTGACAATAAGTTATTATACTTATTTTTGTTTTGGTTGTGAAATTGTTAGAAGAAAAGAAACTCTAGTTTTAGAGTAAATATTGTTGAAGCAACACTAACGTAAATTAAATCAATGTGTGGACTTGTAAAGCAGTTTCAATATGGTAAATTTAGAAAATTTCTCCGATCCGTATGACATTCAGATTTCTGTATGCAGGGATGCAGGGCAAGCTGACAGAGGAACAGGTACTGAATTATCTGATAACTTTGCAATTGTCGCCTCTTTATCTCGTTTGCACTAACTTATCAGTGTTTTCTTTCAGCACCTCCACAAGAACGTTACATAGGCGAACTTTACACACCTACAACAGATGGGATTTTTGGATAACCGTGAAAATCTTCAAGCTTTGGAAGCCACAGCAGGTAATGTCAGTGCTGCGGTTGAGCAGCTTCTGGGAAATCCTAACTAATTGTAGATTTTAGACATGAACATATATTAATATATTAGTAAATGGTGTGAATTTGGTCTGTAAGGATAGATCATGTTGAATGTGGTGGTATGAATGTCTTTCATGCGATGATTATGGTAAACCGTCTTGCATGTATTTCCAAAGATGTACACTGGGTATTGTTGCTGTATAGTGGTTGTACAGCTGTGACCTGATCGATACTGAAACAGAACTGGAAATTTGAGAATATGAGAACTGTTAAGAGAACATGACCATATATAGGTCTGGTTTAGACCTAGTAGTCAGTCATGAACTAGTATTTTGGTTGGTATGGATACAATTGATGGCATTCATGAATCAAGAATGAGTTGACATTACAATGGAAGTGTAGTGCAACTTGTTAAAATGATTTGTAGTTAGTATTGTGAATGGAAATGAATGATAATGTCATCAAATGTGAACCCTTTCTCGACAGTCATTTGATATTTTATTTTATTTTAACGTTAGTGTTTTCTGATAGAAAATTTATTTTTCTATTAATCATTGAAGCAGCAATGTTGTTTTTATCACAAGAGGACATGGGTATGAAGACTTTATTTAATTACATATTTTTATTTTATTTTATTTACCGGGTTTCTGACTCGACATTGCGAGCCGACTAATCCCAGGGCGACTACCCTTTTGAATAGCCCGGAGTAAATTGATGAGTGTTGGCAAATCATTTAGCAAATTGATGAGTATTGGCAAGGTCAAGTGCATGCACTAAGTTGATTAGTTATGATCGTTACACAAACATAAAGAGGTTTGAGTCAACAAATACGATGAATCAGTGGCAGAAAGTAAGGGGTGTCTCATAGTGTTATGAGACACCGATGAAATTTTGCTTTTTTGCTAATTTTCGTCAAAAGTCACGAATTCCCATAAGTACATCCGCTCGAAAATGTTTGTATTCCGAATACTGCCTTAGTTAAACATAATTTTTTAAACTTGATCATTTTAGTTGAAATTGCAGTTTTTTTTTACTTTAGTCTAGGTTTCGCCTCGCCAAAAATATTCAGTTATCCTTTCACTACGATCAAATAAGAAGATTACTTAAAATAAGAAGGGATAAGAAGAACTATAACCGCAAATCCAAGATGCACCGACCTAAATTAGATGCATCCCTATAATCTTAGATGCATTATAACGCACCATAGTGTGTTTTCTAGCTTTCAATCAGATGCATATACGTATATTAGATACATTTCATGATTTCTCTTGTTTTTTGTTCGTCTGCACGTGTCGAAATCATGAAAATCACTTTGCACCATCTATACATCAAATTAACTTTCGAAACTCAAGATGTTGTATCTATATGAATAGAAATGCATCTAATGCAAGTCGTTGCATCTCAAATGCGTGGTTTTGGTCACTTCTCACCGCTTCTTATTTTAATTTACTTCTCACTGGATCCCTACTCATCACTATCTTATAAAAAGACTAAAATAGACGAAGGAAAAAGATAACAACAAACATAACTACTGAACATAAACTATAAATGTAAGAAACTTCTAAATCTGTACACAACTACCGAATTCTAAGCACTTTCGGTTAACAACAAACGGGTGGTCTTCCACATTCTTGTTTTTCCAGTTTATTATTCTCAGAATCTTTACACCAAAATCTCTATGTAAGAAAAATGAAATTTTGATATAGTTTTAATTATCATATTGTTATATTAATAACCAAAACGAAAACATATTATTTACGATGGAAAAGAAATATCATACCGGGAAATTGTATAGTCGTATGAGATTGTGGGAATTACCTGATCAATATGTTGCCGAGCCGATTGATGGTTCATCTGGTTCTTGTTTGGCTGTTAATCAAGACGGATCCATGACTCTTGTTGGTTTGTTTTTCCAATTTGGTTATAATAAAATTCAGAATTCATGTTTACATTTTTTAGTTTCATGGCAGTGTGCTTACTGACACATCGACATAATTTATGGTTGCTATTCATGTCCATTGTCCTATATATTGCTTATGATTGGTTTATGCTTGTTTCAGTTTTAGGTTTAAAGGGGGCTATACTTTGCTTATGTTTTTTCCTTAAAACTATAAAGAATATACATTGTAATGTGGTGTTTTCAAACATGATGTGTCTTGAATAGAAACGAGAAGTAAAGTGGTGTTATATTAGTGCCTGAAACTTTATAACATGTGGCTGGTGCAGGTAATGTAGTTCCTTATATAAACGGAATTAAAGTATAGTCGCTTGTTTGTGGTTTTCAAAAGTATGAGATCAAATGGTATCAAAACAAGACACTTTTACCACGATTAACCCTTCTGAGATTTAATAATTTGGCTTTGTAGGGTTTGGTTATGTGTCAAGTCTAAGCTAATGAAACACAAATATAGTACTTTTGTTAGTGCTTAAAAAGTAAAATGTGTATTTCATTTGTAATGCTATTATTTGTGCCTAAATGATTATAACCTTATAAGATATATACTCCTAACATAGTTTCTTGTTAAGAAACGAAATGGCAATGAAGTATAGTAGCTTATATGTGGCTTTTGAAAGTACAAATACAAATGAGGTTGGAATACAATAGTTTTTGCTGCAATTAACACTTCCGAGATTTGATTATTGGGCTTTGGTGGTTTTGATATTAAACCCTTTAATTTTTGTTTATGTAGATGAAGTCCCGCATAGTACCACCGTTCGTGTTCCAAAAATCCAGACAATTTATGGTGTTGTTGGCATATTAAAGCTTTTGGCAGGTGAGATTATGATTATAGTACTAATATTTTGATGCAATCACATTTTTATGCTTTGTTATTCGCATATAATGAAGAGGTGCTTTTCAATGTTTGTAATGTAATGATTTGTGCTTCAATGATCCACATTGAAAACAAGTAGCTACTTTAAGAGTTTAAGATGCACATGTTCTTTCAGCTGTGAAATTTTCATTTACACGACTCTCAAACTGTTCCTATATGCCTTCAGGATCATATTTAGTAGTTATAACGGAACGCAAATGTGTTGGATCATACTTAGGCCATCCCATCTACAAAGTACTGTCACTGAAAGTCTTTTCCTGTGATCGTTCAGCAAAAAACTCCCGTTATGAAAAGGTGATTTTACTATTTCAATAACTTTTGTTTAATAGGTTATTAGCGTATAAAATAGTGTAAGAGTTTCATTTTGGACAGATAAAATTGGAGTCAGAGTTTCGTAGTCTGTTAAAAGTTGCTGAAAAGACACCCGGACTTTACTTTTCATATGACGTCAATATAACACTGAGGTATACATCTTCTCCTTATTATGATGTATCATTGATTTTTATTGAGTGTGACAAGCGTTTCTTTTTTTTTCTTTTTACGTTTATTGCATCTTGCAGTACCCAGCGGTTAAATGACTTGGGTGAAGAAACAAGTCAGCTTCCCTCTGGAGGCAGGTAAGTACTTTCACAAATTCAAGGTCTTTGGTATTCTTATTAATTAGTATCCATATAATCATTTTTTAGCATATAATCCGCTTTTACCTCTTTTATGCGTCTAAAATGTATTCATACCATGGGTTCCTTTTTTTTGGTATTTCACTATATAAGAATTTTTTTATTGTAATGTGTCCTTTGTAATACAAGTGCTTATAGTAGTGCATACGAAAAGTTGTGACTATAAAGCTTGTTTTATTGTCACAGGCAGAGCCTCGGTTCCTATGGAATAATTATCTGTTGGAACTTCTCATAGAGAGCAGGGTTAGTAACTCTTATCTTATTAAAACTTAATTAGCTCAACTGTTTTATAGCTCTTCTGTTACTGATCGGCTCAAAATCTACAGCAGTTGCAGCAGAAGCTCGATCCATACATTCTTCCTATGGTTCAAGGAAGTATCCTTTTTCCTGTATTTTATTTTCTTTTTTTATTTTTTATTTTTTGGAAAGGCTAAGATAATACTAACAACAGCTCCGAGAGGGAGGCTACAAGAAAGAATACATACAATCAAAAGAACAAACAGGAGCAGCAAAGCGCAGGCTCCAAACCAAAAACAAAAAACAACCAAATCTACATAAAAATATCAAAAGGTTTAGAGATCCAGCAGTTCCAGCAGTATTAATTGCTTTTCAGCTGGTAGATGTATAATTGTTTCTTTCATTTCCTTAACTTAGTGTAACAGCTTTTCAGAGCTTTCAAGCAGCAATTGGGAAAGATATTATAGACGTTACCTTGATAGCCAGGAGATGTACTAGAAGAAATGGTGTGGTTTAGCGTTTTAAATAGCTACACACAAAATCAAAGTTAACTCATGTTCATATATTATTACCGGGCAATTTGCACATTTTACATTAATGTTCCCTAAACATGCTAAAGATGTTTACATTTATCAGCATGGAAAATATAAAATGTCATGACCAATTTGTGGAGTTCAGTTGTAGAGGAAAGGTTAGCACTCATAAGCATGCAAAAATATAACGCTGTTCTGCACCTACAGAACAATGTGTTATTTCTAATTTTCTTTAGCTTCTTTTTCCATGAGTAAATTAGGGTAACAAATAATCCAACGTTTTAAAATGGTTTCATGTTCATAAGTGCTAAACATTCTTCTTCTATGCGCGCAGAATTTTTATGACTCCTTGCATTTCACCAAGCTTAGAGATATAAACAACTTTAAAATAAAGTACACTTTTTTATACCTAGTGTAGTCATGTAGACAAAAGTGTGTGACTGTGTGCTACTCCCATATTTGTAGTAGTGATATCATTGTAAATATGAGCAGGGACACGAATGTGGAGAAGAGGGGCTGATGAAGATGGTTATGTAGCAAATTTTGTGGAAAGTGAACAAATTATACAATTAAAAGGGTATACAGCATCATTTGTACAGGTATACTTCAATATAGATTTGTATTGGCTATCTATAATATAAATTATTTTCTAGCATCACCAGGTATGTTCTGCTCTTTATGTTTGTAGGTCCGAGGGTCGATACCTTTTCTCTGGGATCAGACTGTTGATTTATCATATAAGCCTAAGTTTGAGATTCTGAAACCTGAGAAAGCAGTAAGTGTACACAATGCTTAACTAGTTTTAATCTGTTATTTCACATGTATATATCTTCTAATAGCCGATGTTTTCATACAACTATTTCTGCAGCCTCGAATTGCTGAGCGGCATTTTCTGGATTTAAGGAAGAAATATGGAAATGTTTTAGCCATTGATCTTGTCAATACGGTATGTTTACAGTTTGATGAGTCAGTACTATAGGTGGAAATTTTGGCTCGTTTACTTATAAGTGGTTTGATTTGGGTTTGTTTTATGTCAAACGGATTAAACCAAAGAAAATAGCTGTAAGGGTAACGGGTCAATTTGGGTTAAACGAAAGTTCAAAGTTGCCCGGTGTCTATATTCAATACATACAACCTTTCAATGCATCAGATTAGATGATTGAGGTTATGATTGTAATCATAATTAAACATATTATGCATCTATAAATAAAATAATTGTCAAAAAGTGGTAGCAGGTCAACCCGGCCAGTTTAGAGTTACAGACCTGATTTGACCCATTGCCCAATCCACCCATCTTGCCACCTCTGCTCAGTACATATACAGCTCAAGTATCTAATAATCACTCACTGAATGCTCTTGTTACTTCAATATTGCTCGGTTGAACTCATTTGTTTATAGCGTGGTGACGAAGGACGTTTGACGGAAAGGTTTGCCACTTCAGTGGAGAAAATTCTTAGCGATGATATGAGGTAAAACCTTTTTAACTTATTCCAATTTATTCATGCGTAACTTTATAGATGTTCTCTTATATATGTTAAGTTTGCTGACTTCTGCAGATACTATCACTTTGACTTCCACAAGATTTGTGGACATGTTCATTTCGAGCGGCTATGTATCCTATACGATCAAATGGAGGATTTTCTCATTAAGAATAGGTAAGAAACTCTTCTTAAAGAGATAAACATATGTTATGGTCAACACCAAATTTAGATCTTTTAGTTTTAGATAAATGATCAAACTCAAAATGTCAATTTTTGTTATCAATTTGTAGGTACTATCTAATAAATGATAAGAGTGAAAAGGTCGAAACACAAATTGGAATCGTGCGGACTAATTGTATAGATTGCTTAGACCGTACAAACGTCACACAGAGTATGATTGGTAGAAAAATGCTAGAGATCCAACTTCAAAGGCTTGGTCTTTTTGACGCGGATGAAAGCATTAGCACACATTCTAATTTCGATGACTGCTTTAAAATATGTATGTAATTTATTAAACATTGTTGTTTTTTAGCTTGTGGTCTTATTTTTCATGTCATGTTTATATTATCAAATTTATTATCCCATATATTTCCAACAGTATGGGCTGATCATGGAGATGATATAAGCATCCAGTATGCTGGCACGCCTGCTCTCAAAGGAGATTTTGTCAGGTACAACTACATGAACTTCCATTTGGATCTCGTTAGGCCAAATTATATATTATGTAAATAATGGAAATACAAACAGACTCATGTTGGTTTTTTAATCTAGGGTTGGAAAGAGGACTACCAAAGGAATTCTTAAAGACGGTTGGAATGCACTAATGCGCTATTACCTCAATAATTTTGTTGATGGTACAAAACAGGTCAGCATGCTTTCTCTTCACTTTACCTACTGTAGTAACCGAGCTAGAAACGGACATAGATATTATTTTTATTTTTATTTTTTTAAAATTACACACAAGCAACAGATTGTGATTAATTTTTGTAAGTATGCAACTAGCTCAGCCATTCAGTATTCTATTATGATCTTGAAGAAATAAAAAGTCCAAAAATCATAGTCTAATATATCTTTGTTTTAATTCATGTAAGGATTCAATTGATTTAGTGCAAGGGAATTATATTGTTTCTCTTTCTAGAGACCTGGCTCCTAATCTGAATAAAGGAGGATTAGAAACCATCGCAGTAAGTATAAACCGCTATTTAGTAATATTTTTTGGCATACTTGGCTATATAGAACGTATGCATCGTGGATACTAGAGGGGCACCTTTTGTAAGTTCAGGACTGCATATGTGTATAAATGCAAGTTAAAAGTAAGTTGAATATAAAAAAGAAAGTATGTCATTACTCATGGAGCAAAATCAAACTAATCACCTATGTTTAAGTATTTGTGTAAGCTATCAATGAAACACATTTGTGGATGGGTTTCCCATCGTTAATAAACAAAAATGGGAAGATTTTCTTTTGTACTTGACGCGATTTGTCATCTATACTTTTTTTACAGGCAAAGACTCGCACACAATATTACACACGTAATACCACACCTATGTCTTAAGTGACACCTGAACCCGTTACCTGTTAGTTTGTCATCTATAATAAAAGCCATGCATATAATCACTATTTTCATTCACATCATTGGTCTTGTTTTGCAGCCATTTCCTGTTGTTTTAGGACTGATCTTGATGGGGATCTTTTTCTCTTTGTTGTCACTTATCCAAGGTGAGTTTATGTCACCAAGTTTCACGCTATACCGTAATTTTAGCAAAAAGAAAAAGCATGGTTACTACAGCATATACCTACCACAATTCATATTTTCTAGAAAAGCATCTGATATAGTACATTTTTTTTCCGTATTAAAAGGAAATATGGCAAGTTTAATGGTGATATTAGTGGATATTACTGGATGATAAACTTTACAACATTGAGCATGTTTCAAAAACAAGTTTTCAAGTAGTATATATGTTGCGTTTACAATTCCAAATTTTTTATAACTCGTTCATACTTACAAACTGAATTATTAATAAAAGTACAATACTACAATCATTTCCAGCGAAAGTTATTTACGTAAGTCTTTATATATACTCATTGGTTACATATGCAGTTAGGAATGATTATTGGCAATTTCCGCTTTCTATTTTCTGGGCAACATCAAGTATAGCAACAATAAAATATGTGAAAGCCAATTGTCGGGCATTCTGCAATAGACCGCGGCTGCACAAGCCTACAAGCTGATTGTGGTCTTTATTATGAGATTTCTAGCTCGTTGTTGTTACTGGCTAAGCTAGCTGTTTAATGGTCAAAGTTGTAGTTTATATAGCTTGCTGGTCATTGGTCATATCAAATGTTCTGTAACTATGTAGTTTTTACAGATTTGGCACTGTTAAATTCTTTTGTATTTTAACAGAAAGACTTTTGACTTTTCCAGTACAAATTGAATTTTGATAGTACTTGTTTGACTCAAAGAGTCAAAAGGAAACTTAGGTAGTGTTTGTTATGAGGGTTTCTAGATTAGGATTTGACATTAAAGTGAAAAACGTAGTTCGGTTTAGGGTTTAGATTTGGATGTGACTTTTAAATCTCAACAGTAAGGGAACCTATCTAACTTTCTTGGTTTACACACATAACAACACATTTGTAGGCCCATTTTGTTCTCAGCCACATTTATCTTCTTTCCTTTTATTTTTTATTTTTTATTTATTTTTTATTTTATTTTTTTTATTATTATTTTTTTTTTTTTTGCTTCTCAGTTTTTTTCTTCTTATTTTTAGTTCAAATCTTAAACCAAACCCTCTAACAAAACAAACCAAACGGCCCCTAATCTGCAGTCTTAACAACCATCTATCCCAATGCCATTTCGAGGGAATTAGTTCCTTTTGGGGGATTGTGAAATTCCCAAATTTAGAGTAATGTTGCTTTAATAAGTTATAAATCATGTAACGAAAGCTTTAATAACTTGTAAATCAAGAGGAGAAGAAATACATGTAAGCATGAGTTTATATGTGAAACTGTGAAAGACATATGTTGTTCGATATTTTGCTCAGTTACTTCATACACAATTTCATGTGGAATAAACATGAAAATTGATTGGCTTTTAATTAAGAAAAATTAGGCTGTAGTTGTTTAAAATAAATAGTGCCAGACTGCTAGTAAACCCAAGTTAACAAGTAAAAAGCATGTCAATTCTTGTACAATAGCTAATTCAGTAGACAGACACACGACAATAATGATTGTCAGGTATCTGAAATCACAACTTACATATTTTTTGCCTGATTATTATAGCACTGTATGTATGCAAAAGGGCATGATAAATGTGGAGCTAGAGCGATCACTAAGCCCGTTGGTTCAAAGAGTACCAACTCTTCAAGATCAACTGCTAAACATATAAAATCATTAAATAAACAGATAGCGGAAGAATTAGTTCTCCCAGTTATCTGATTGTTTCTTTGTGTACTTAATGCCCTAAAACCCAAATCGAAGAATTGCGTCCAAAACAAAGCCCGACACTAAATCACTTCTAGTAGATATAATGCATGGTACTGCACATCGGGTGAAATAACCATATCAGTTGACTAGGAAAATTAGAACCGCCCATGTGTTTTTCCACAACAGAGTAGCAGATATATACTCACAGAAACAAATCTTAACTACTAATCATAAAATAAAACTTAAATAAACAGATATACATAAATGTCCATAAAAACTATTATATTTGTAAGCATTGTGACAGTCAATTGTGTATTCCACAAAGCGTTTGATTCAAGCTAAAATAAACCATTAAAGACTCAATGTCAAGTACTTGATCATGCTAACAAATAATAATCTAGAAATACCATACAATAACTTAATAAATGACATAAACCTAATACGGAGTATTTAGGAAGCATAGTATTATTCAAACTAATCATAACAAAGCAATATAAGATGATCTGATATATTCCTTATTGAGCTTTTTTATCATTCACCACTGATCACATCAATCTTTCTTTTCAATTTAGAATTAGCAGATGTTGTGAGAGTTGATCCACTCTTAGAGGGTGCTACCCAAACAAGACTATCGACATACCGAACAACTCTGCTTGTGAAAGGTGGTGTTAGTCTCGTCATATACTTAAATGATTTAGCTACCGGATCATACATAGCTAAACTATTTCTGTAAGCTTCAAATAGAGACCCATTATTTACTTTGAGTCTAAACGGATATTTGGTTTTACACATTATGAATTCGTTAAAGATATAGGGATTTACCCACGATTCAGCCACCTTGTACTCATTCATCAACCACACCTCAACCTTACGATTTTTTAAGTGTGACATAACACAAAGCTTGTCATTCCACATTCCCAAAGTATGCCGGTAAATATCCCTTGTGTTTTCTTGAATACGGTCAGGAAGAGGTATCTGACAGAAAGTCTCCTCATGCAAATCCAATGCCACTATTGTGAATTGTTTGGTCATATCATTAAAACAAAACCAATGAACATGCCCATCCTGCCCATCTCGACACATCGTGTCTCTATAATGAATTCTCATGTGAGACGGAAACCTTTCCGTGATTAATTTCCAAGAACCGATTCTCAAGCTATATACCTCCACTTGCAGCCCATCTGTATTTTCCAACTCCACAAACTTTACAACTTTAACAACTTTGTAATCATCAGTTTTGGGAATAAACCCAAACCGAAAATAAATATCATCACATAGGGAGGGAATGCTACATGGTGGGAGATGTAACAATGCAGAGAGTGAGGGGTTACAAATGTTAACGCCCGGAGTGGAACCACATAAACTTTCTCCATTAGTAAAGCATATTAATCCGTTAACCGAACCAATAACAAAACACTTACCAAATGGTGTTCTGTCAACAGGAAATTTGATGAAATAAGATAGTTGACGATTTGGGGGTCGAGAGTACCTTGCTTTGCATGGTCTTCCATTACTAATATAAAATCCGTCGTCGAACTCGAGAAGAATTTCTTTGTTGTTGTGAACTGAATGATGAAGGTGAGATTTAATAAAACATGGTTGAGATAAAAGATCATTCCATGGTTTAGATACACACCTCATTCGGGCAATTAGTTTTGCCGGTAACCTAATGATAATATATAGGTAAACATCGTCTGGGATGTTCTCCATATTTGCAAAGGTGGTGTAGCATAAAATTGAAGTAGATTTTCTCTAGGGTTTTTATTCAAGAGGATGAAGTAATTAGATGTAGGCTAGTTTAAAAGCAAAATTCTTTTAGGCCCAAGATTTTTTACTATCTGTGTCAAGATTAACGCCTCCAAGTTATGCCCATATCTATATCTTATATTGAACGATGATTTGCACACTTCAATTATTAATTAACACACTCTATTTCATGCTTTAAATAATTATACATATATTGTACTTGTATTTTTGAGTGTGACAATCAATACTTAAAGTGTACAAATTATCACTAATTTATGTTGGTCCCTTTTAATAAAGAGTTTATCCTTAAGTAAGTAAAAAAAATATACGTATTATTCAAAAAAAAACCTTAAGGGATAAAATTATTTTCTAGTTAAGATCCAAAGATGGAGTTTTCAAATTTACGTTGTATAGAATAAACTGAGAAATTGTTAGAGTTGTCAAACAAGCATTTCCAAGAGTCACGAGGTTTAGAGGGCACAAAATTATCCATAAACCACTGCTATTTTCAAATAGAGCCCTATTAATAGAACATAGTTTTAATAAATAAATGGGTTTCTAAAGGGATTTCGTGTTTGTGCTCTAAAAAGAGATACATGTTTATATCTATTTCTAGAGCACAGAATCCTTTTATAAGTCATTTATTTATTTAAGTTTCGGGAAAATTAGTGTGAGGAATTAACCAAAATGAAAAAGTTGAGGAATTAACCAAGTTGATTTTTCAACTTGAGAGTTTCAACTTGAGAGGATCTCCCTCTAATAGGACTAGGATTGTCTCAAGTTGAAAAATCAACTTGACCCCTCCAATAGAAAATGGTTCAACCATTTTGCGAGAACATGTCCACGCCAAAGGGTTGCGTTGAAAATCTACTCCCGTTTCTTCCAATTCAAAGTCTTAAAGTGGTTTTTTTTTTCATAGTTTAATCCGCTGTTCCACTTTTTCTTGTAGTGAGAGCCATGTTTTCTTGTACAAAATCAGGCTTTATGTCCAAAAACGTTAGAGCCATGTTTTGCTCATCAAAACCGGGCTTTATATTACCTATTAGAGTATTTTATGAATATATTGTATGTTTATTAAATATATTGATTCCAATGATAAATACTTAACGGTCGTTAATTATGTTAATGAATAATTAACCGTTAGCCCTCTAATTATTATGTAAATACATAAGTAATTAAATAGACTGTGGAAAACTAGAAGGGGGTTGAATAGTTTACCGGTTTTTAACTTGATTAACTTTGAAAACTTTACGTGTAATCAACAATTGAAACTAAAAAACGATAAGTAATATGCAAGAATAAAGTAAGAAACGATCAAACCACAACACGGATGTTTATAGTGGTTCGGCTACAAGGACTCTTTTTTCTTGCCCTACTCCACTCCCCGAGTCTCCAACTCAAGAGTTTCTTTCACTAGTCAACAAGCTCCTTTCACCGGCGGAGAAAACCTTACACGTCGCTTACACAAGATTACCGACACAAAGCTAGATGTCGAGTTCTTTTACAAGGGTACAACCACTCCCGTCACACTATGTATTTTGAGGACTAAAATACTAACCGATCACTACTTGAAAAGATACAATCAAATGAAGCATAAATTACGTGAGTTTACACAATGCTAAGCTAACAAGTCTTGCAATGTTGTGTTGAAACTTGTAACTTTCGTATAAACTTGTGAACTTCTTTGCTACAAAAGAATCTCACACAAATGAAATGTTACTGAGTTAGATGAATGAAATGAGAGAGTATATGCAAGTTATGATTGTAAGTGATGAAGGATTTCTTAGAAGTGGCTTGCTATTTATAGCCAAAACAAGACAGCCAACTGGCTGATCTGGCGGAACCAAAATAAGGGTTCCGCCCTTGTACCCAAAGGGTTCCGCCAGGTCTGACTGTCAAGTCTTCAAGAAATCTTTCCATATCTATGTCAAGTCTAATCAAGATCCTTCTAAGTCAACCATGAGATATGTTGAGTAAGAATCTTTCCAAAATTGCATGAGATCTAAACAAAGTCAACTTAGAGATTTTGAAAATCTTTCTAAGATTACACATGATGAATGCCATGATGTCATACAACATTTTCTATTTTTAGAAATATGAAAATATTATGTTTTATATGAAATGTAAATGTAGCGAATGTGATGTTTAGTTGAAATAAACTCTAATTATGAAAGACTTAAGTTATATTCATGTTCTGCTAAAAATTAAAGTTTACATTTTGTCGTTAACAAAATTTAGCAAAGATCGTAAAATATAAATAACGTTTTTAGGCGATATTTATATTAACAATCTCCCCCTTTTTGTTGAGGACAAAATATAAACTTTATTTTTAAGCAAGTCACTAATTATAGTGTTAAGTCTTTAAAAATTTATATTTAAACTTCTTTTATTAGAATGATGAAAAAGAGTTTAAGTTTAAATATATTTTCTCGCCCTTTTTGTCGAAACAAAAAGAAGAGTTGCGTAGCGGAATGGTGCGAGCCAAATGCTCCCTCTTGGACAATACTCCCCCTAGTCGGGGTGCCAAGTAAGGATACATGGATTTTGAACCTACAAAAGAAGAGTTAGTTGTCGAAAATGACAAGTAAATATAAGGCAACCACAACAAGTTATGAGAAGATAATGAACCATATCACAATCACAACAAATAAATGGTCAACCAACAATGCACACAATATAGAAGAACCAATATCATTTCAAGTAAAATTTTACTTTGACAAAAGTCAAAGTAAAAACAAGAAATGTAAAAGTTAACATCCTACTTCTAAAAAAATGCAAAAAGGAAAAATAAAAGAAAATAAAATCCTACATCTATAAAAGGAATGCCCCCAACATAGTCCTAAATGAGGCATAGCCTCCGAAAGCATGTTTTAAGATTGGTTTGGGTAAGAAAGAGCATCTAGAAGCTCAAGAATGTGTTGGAGAGCAAAACGGGTTTCATCTTGGACTTGGTGAAGCATGATTTTTATGCTTTCACTTATTTTTGCCGCTCGCTCACATTGTGAGCAACCATGGCGAGGATTGGGTAGGATGGGGTCATTGATTGATGGTGGTGGTGGTGGAACATTGGTGGTTTGTTGAGTTATTGTTGTGTTAGCAATGGAAGAGAGCAAGGTGGTTTGAAACTCCATTGCTTGATGGAGGTGTGCGTCCACCATGCTCTTAAAGGCGTATAGGTTGTCGAGGCGATCATTGATCTCCTCGTGGGTGTTTGGAGGCTTGTTCCACAACGAAGCCTTTATTTCCTCATATGAGGGAAAGAAAGACTCAAAGTGTTGGGATTGGGATTGTGGTTGAGATGCTTGAGATGGTGGTGGATCATGGTGTTGAAAGTTGGCTTCTCCATAGAGAGGGCCATGGATGTCCTTAAAGATAGGGTAAAACAACAATGGTTTTGGTTGGGATGGATCTTATTGGGGTGGTGGTTCTTGTTCAAATGGTTCATTGGGCTCAAAGAATGCCCTTGGTGGATGGTTTGCCATTCGCTTAATTGAGCAAAACGAATGCAATGGTGGTGGATTGGTTGATCTAGGTGGAAGATCATCTAAATCTTGCAAGAAAGGATGTGGTGATGTTGGTGGAGTGCCGAAAATTTCCACTGGTTCAAGCTTTGGTGATTTGGGTGGTGATGGAGATTTGGATGGTTGAGTTGGAGCCGGCGGTGGAGTTGGATCAATGGGTGTTATTGTTGGTGGTGGAGTAGTGATCATATTTTGAAGCCTTGGTGATGGTGTAGGAGTGGCAAGGTTGAGAAAGTTTTCATCCTTGAAAGGTGAAGAGATTATGAGTGGTGATTATCCGAAGATGAGGAGCTTAGGTTGATTGTGGTGTTGAAACAACATGGTTTGACTCTAATTCGGGCGGTTCTCCTAATGGGTCTTGATGGTGGAGAGGAGTTGGATGACTTTGTCATTGTCAAATATGGTGGTTTAGAAGCTAATGATCAGAGATTGTGATGGTGATGGTGTGATTTGGAAGTGTTCTAAGATGGTCAAATTTATAGAGTTGAAGAAATGTTGAAAGGGGTGTTTGGATTTGATGTTCTTCCATACAAATTTTGAGGTTTCTAATGATTTGGATGGTTTATGAAGGTTGTCAAATCATTGGAAGTCAATCCAATGAAATTGGTGGAGTAAGAAGACCAAGATATGCACTAAATGCTATGTGGTCATGTCAAATGATTTGGATCAGATGTTCTACGGATTTCAAGGAACCTTTTGGAGGGTTCCATGCTTTATGTGGAAGGGTTCCTTGAGTTAGTTATGGTTAAATTTGATTTTTGGTAGGAAGTAGTTTCCTATTGGTTCTAGTGACTAAAAATGGTCCTAATGCACTTAACAAATAATAAGAAATGTGTTTCTAACTAAAAAGAATGGTTTGGTGTTGTGTAGAAGTCGAAATTTTGAAAAATTGAAAAAATTTCTGTAGGAGTTAGCGGAACCAAACGCATACACAGGCGGAACCCTGAATTTGGTTCCGCCTGGTCCATTAAAACTGGGTTTACCCCAAAAATACGCTGGCGGAACCCAGATCCGCCAGGCCGAAAAAATTAACAGAACAGTAGTTTCGCGGGCGTAACATTTTTCAAATTTTCCAAAAACTCTTAAAACATAAACTTAGTACTATATCTGATTGGGAAATGATAAAAATGAATATAGAAACACTCTTACTGATAGGCTTTGACGGGGGCTAGCGATTTTCACTATACTTAGTGAAATTTTTCAAATACTTGAAAATTTGACAACATCCCAAATGTTGTCCACCTGCATATCCGTTAGTTCATACATGTTTTAAACATAACCAAATATCCCTACAAATACATTGTCACAACCCACAATTTCAGGTCATTTCCCAAACCTCGACATTTCACTATTCACCCGTTACTATTCATCATTTACTATTCATCGATCACTATTCATCATTTTACTATTCATCATTTTTGGAGTCAATTTGAGATTCCGAGACGCGTTCAGAAAATTTACTATTCACATGACACTATTCATTCCCGGAGGGAAAGTACTATTCATGCATATCATTCAATTCATCGTAAACGGGGTTTACGGGTATTCAT